>LPNX010171343.1:6656-40100 GCA_001517045.1 Pseudotsuga menziesii
GTTCAACCTTTGATTGTATGCACTGCCTCTATTCAGTGCCAATGCTGTATATCTATCTATCTATTATTGGCAATCGAAATAGGAAGGCTTGATGAATATACCCAATGTAAATATGCCAATTTGGGTATAGAGATCTATAGGTGCTTCTGCTCCCAGTCCTTCCATGGGGTCTATGGCTTTGGTGATCAAGATGGAAGGCAGCAACAGAACACCATATTTACACATGGTAATTAAATTTAAAATTTGAACTTATCCCACCGACTATTTGAAATAAATTGGCTGGCGATTCTTTGAATGAAAGCTCTGATCCCGTGGACAGTGCACATGCCCCCACAGCCTGATTAAACCACGAACTCCCAGTTATCATTCTTCTAAAGAAGTCTTGGAGCAATTGGAATCCTTTCCTGGAACTGTTGAGTCATTTGAGGGGTCTAATATTTCTCTGCAAATGCCAGATTTGACTCTTTCAGCAATCCCCGAGATGTGACTCGTCCATCGTTCCCTTCCAGCAAAAATTACTAGGTCAGAAAGGGGTTGGAGTCCTCCGGACGAAAAAGGAGGACAACGACATTGGAAACTGCTAGGTAGCAGCTTCCACATGACCACTGTCTTTGTAAGCTGAGGCGAGGTTTGCATGACCTTCAGCCATGCTAGGTCTAACTGTACATGACCTTTCACTCTTGCTACGAAATTATAAATCGTCAAGTGTCTGGGATGAGTGTCCAAAAACATTATTGAAAGCTGTGAAGGTTCCATAAAGAGCAAAGGTTATGCCAGAGGAAAGAAAAAATGTCCAGAGCTCTGGCAGAGAAACTCAAACAGCCACTTAGAATCTTCATGTGAAATAACGTGGGAAAAACAAATGCAAGTATTGTATTAATTTTACTTCCCACCAAGGAAATGAAAACAGAAAAACCTGGTACAGAGGAAGCCACGATAGCAAGCCAAAACAACACTGCTCCCACGAAGAGAATAAATTACCAATTTTTCCATTAGCTGGTACAAGAGACAGAGCTTCTGAAAACAACTTGTGGCCATGATCTTGTCATTAAATATTTCATGTACAGGGTGCATCATCACAAGATATGTCACAGCCCTACCTTCACACCAACTGAACACCAATCATTTGGCAGATTCAACGTTATGATTTCCAGAGTCTTGCTGCTAATGGGATTAACACACAACCATGTAAGGCAATTCCATTGGAGATCCCAGCCATAGCATGTTCTCGCACACCATAATGGATGTTTCGGCTCCATGGACTTTTTGGCTGCTTGAAATCCTCGAATTCTTTTAAGTAGACTTTGTTTGAACTTGCAAGGTCAGCGCTTCCTCCAATTAGACCAGGTATGACATTTGCAATTCGATTCAAGCACTTCTCAGAATATCCACGTGTTGCATCTACCAGGTCTGATTGTGAGAATTTTGGCAGAACAGATTCCCATTCAGAAGGAAGTCCACCCTGAAGAAAAGTCATGAATTCATGCCCCTCACGAGGATATTTCTGTTTATATTTCTCCAGTATTGAGTTCCATTCTTCTTCTAATCTTTCTCCATATTTTGTTTGCTTCTGCAAGTCCATCTTCATTGTTGTGTATCAATACATAATGCTTCAATATCTTTGGATCCATTGCACCTTCATTTAAAAGAGAGGGAAGTTGATCTGTGTTGAAAAGATCCACAAATTCATTGACAAAATTTTTATCTTTGGAAGAAACAACCAGAAGACATGCAATAGGGTGATCAAATGCTTCATGCTCTGAAAAAGATACTGTATCTCGGAACCAGGATACAACACAACACAACTGCTCCAATTTTAACAAAAATAATCTTCTTTTTCATTGGCTTTTTCGTCCTTGGATCAATCTTCTCTAACAGCTCCATTATTTCACATTTCTCAAATATGCAGTACAGCTTTGTAACCAGCAGTAAAGTATTGCTTTATGCTCCAGTAGCTCCTATATCTGTAACTGCGTGCTTTGGAATGTAGAGAAGTATATTCATTGTAATCTAAACCCATTTGGACATTCGGTCATCAGAAATTAAAATGTTGCCAGTGGTAAGAATTCACCGTATAGCATATACTCTTTTCCAGATACAGGGGCTCAATACTAATGAATGAATATATTGATGATTTTAGGTTATAAAAGCAACCCTAAATACAATCAATCAAACATAAAATATAAAACAAAGCAAAAATTAAAACACTAAAAACCAACCATAATAAAAAAATTTAAAAATAAACAGGTGAAAAAATCCTAGAGATAACACCTACCATTGCTTCCAAAATAGCTTCGTACGAAGGCAAAACTATATCTAAGAAGTCAAAAGAGTGGATAGATTCTACGACCCATGCAGGCATATAATCATCCTCAGACTCCTTGAAGACTAAAGCAGTCGAGACAAAATCTGTGGAAGCTTCCTGAAGGACTTGATAAGTGATTTTTTCCATGGATAGGGGCACTATAGGTTCAATGTTGGTAGGTAATATCCAAGGATCCTTTCAATTATAAATTTCCAAATAATCCCCAGATACGGAAGTAGTATCTTGAATGCTAGTCAAAGTGATGTAATTGATGGGAACATGCAACTCAAAAGTGCCCATGAGATATGAATACGTACCTACTCCCATATTCTCATTGTTCGGACGTGCTTGATCAACATTATGGACAATTGACTCCAAAGGGGTAGTGTTACTTTTCTGAGTGAAGGATAATTGTTCAACATTAACAATATTTCCTTCGTGAGGAAATGCCAACACTCGAAAAATAGAGGAAGGGATAGCTTGCATAGCATACGTCCAACTCCTTCCCAACAACAAGTTGTAATCTAAAGGAGTATCCACTACTTGCACTTCCACTAAAATTGCTTTCCCTGTTATCTTGATATCGAAATAGGGTAGATGCCATGAGGACGAAAGGACCTTTTGTCGAAAGCGGTAAGCAGGGTTGTAGAGGTAACCAAATTTGGAGAACCTAATGCTCGCCAACAAGAAATGGCCACCACACACTAGATGTGCCTCCATCTACTATGGTTAGTCCAATGGTCTTAGCACCATGGACAACTTCTATCTAGAAGGTAGTGTGATACAGAATCGGGGTTTAATATCAAACATATTGAACCTCACCATAAGACTAGCATAATCATGACCTCCTATGGCTGCCAAAAGTGTGTTCCATTGCAAGGGGAAACTTTGCAATACTTCTAAGGCAGACATCACACAAGGTGTTTGGGCTAAATCCTCTAATACTAAGTATTTGGGAGCAACTCTCGCGTTAGGGTTGTGTGGCGCCCTCATAAAGACACCTTGTGGTATCTTTGGCATATGGTCAATTGACTTCCCAATGTGGAGTGAAGTTGGTATCTCACGAGTCTCCTTCCCCTTTTTGTGATGTTTCTAGTTAATTTTTGGCACTAGTTTGCAAAAAGGTGTTCAATCGAATCATATTAATATAGTATTTATCAGACAATGAAGCACCTTGGGAGCCCCAGATAGTGTTAAATCCACCATAAGTTGTGTTTTGTCCCTTATGAATGGATCCTTTAGGACAGCTGGTTGTTGTTTTGCCACAACTACTGGGCTTGTTTCATAAGAGGGCATCAGTAAGTCAAGTGATCTTCTTGACAAAGCTTTCAAGGAAATTTCACCTTCTTCTTTTCCTTCTTACGCCCCTCAGCATTGTTTGAAGGCTTAGAATTTTTTTTGTTAGCCTCTCCCTTTTTTCCTTTATTATTTTTCCCATCGGATTGTTGAGTACCCTTTTAGTTGGATAGTGCAGTATGCACATTAGTCGTTTGAGGGGAGGGTGTGGCAACAGTAGTTGCCTCTACTACATATTTATTCACATATAATTCATGTATTTGTGTAGCTAAATATTCCTCAGCAGGTGTTTCAACTGAACCCACAATGTCATCAACATGCGGTCCATGTTTTAGTTTCATAGGGTCGGTATTCGATCTTATTGCATATGATATAATCTCATACAAAATCATAGATTGAGCATAGATCAGATCAAGCTGCTAGGCTCTGAGTATGGACTCATCTTGTATAGTTACTCCTGAAGTAGAGACATCCTTTGAGATGTAAGGCAAAAGTGATTTTAGGAACCACTCTAATAATAATTCAGTAGGTATGTTAGCCTTAATTAACCTCTTCCTTCAATTCCACCCTTGAATGTGTGTGTATTTGTTTTTCCTAAAAGTGGAAAAAAGATATGTTTCGACATCATACTGGATAGGGAGATGGAAGTGGTTCAGAAATACAGTCGCTAAATCATTAAAATTGTGATAAGTGGTGGAGGGCAGTTCGATGTGCCATTTGGCCACCACACTAGTCAGGGTCCTTTGGAAAATTCTTAACCGAATGGAATCATCAGTCAGCGAGTTAGAAGACCACCAAAGATGAAAGGTTCTGACATGGTCTTGTGGATCCTCACTAGTTTTTCCTTCAAACTCGGGGATTTCTAAAGGTAAATTGACTAGGACAAGTGGCCAAGTCAGATCATGATGCATAGGATCATTCATTAATTTTGATAAGTATGGAAAATTTAGAGTTTCCAGAAAAAGAATACGCGGCTTAGCCGAAGGTTGGATTTGGAGAGTTTGGTGGGGAGGGTTCGCTGAACTAGAACTCCCAAAAGGTTGATTGGGGTTTCCCCCACCCATTGGTTGTGAATTAAAAACGGTCTAAAAAGGATTCCACTCAAAATATAAAGGGTTTCTTCCTTGAGGTGCACTATATTGAGGTTAATACTAACCACTTCTGACTAAAATAGGAATTGTAGAAACGAGAGCAGTGTTCCTTCCATCGATCAGTGAAAAATAAGAAAACCCTACAGGTACGGTAGGGGTTTGAACAGTACTTTGGTAGATAAACCCTATGAAATGATTTTGGCTTGTAAAGGGTGTACTAGAGAATGCAGGAAAAGAGACCACAAATAGAGAAGAAGGAGGAATATGTCCCCCATGCCAAGGAAAACTCTAAACAAAAGGAGAAAAAATCGTAGGATTATTCTAAAAGTTTTGAAACAAAGGGGATATGTAAATGGTACATTAGGTATTCCAGTAATAATTAGTGTAGAATTTCCATTAGTAGTTCCTACAGATAGAGAAGGACTGGTCACTCGAGTACTAGGTGAACCCAAGGCTATTGAACTGAATTTTAAAGACATTATTGGTGCAGAAGCGGAATGAGAACTTGGTATTGGTACACTAATGTGAGGAGGGGATGATCCCCCTGCTAGAATAGCTATTGTGTGAGTATAAAGGTATACCAATACTTCCCTCACGTTATCCATAATGAATCCTAAACTAACCCTCTATGCACTAATCTCAGGTTGACCGAAAGGAAGTACTTGCACTACAACTAAATCCTCAAGATCAGTTAAAGGTGGGCTGAAATGTGTTGCAAAGTCCTCGGCTTGTATATCTTCAACCTATACTATATCAGTTGTAGGTACAGTATGCATGATAAGATTAGGTTCTCCAGGAATTTCACTTATCCCTGTTGATTCAAAAGAACCACTTTGTGTTGACATGTCGCCTTTGAGGTGGCGGTGGAGGCTTCATGATGGGTGGGGGAAGGTTTTGCAACCTCCTTGACCTACAGAGAGGTTGATCCTCCACATCTAATGAATCAAATAAAACAAACCTAAAGGCCAACTAAAACACTAGCAACTCAAACAAAACACCACTAGAAAAATTCTTAAGTATCTAGACCAAGCAACCAAAGATACCTTCCAAATGAGAGTTTGGGATGATGAAGGCCCAAGATTAACCACTGAAGGGCGAAGGAAAGTTACTTGAGGTCCACTATACAATCACTTTGGGGCAGTCATTTGAATCACCAACCACTTTTCCAAATAGATGTATGGGGTTTCCTCCCACATATTTCCTAAGTATGGTGGAAATAACCTTCCATTGTCACATGTGTAAATCCCTAGAGGTCAAGATACTATGGATACCAAACTTGTAAAAAGGGTACGATGAAATACTCGTCGGTCCAGTCGATCCGCATGGGAAGGGTATCTAAACGCGAAACTCAAAGAACATTGGCACCACACAGGGCCAAAATGTGGTACTGAATGAATCCTCGAATTTGTAGCAACTTTGGTGTATGCTCAATTGAGTATTGGAGGGCTATGTCCTCAACTCAATATCACACGACCTCATGCTTAACTCATGTGTCAGAAGAGATTTTTTGTTCACCCTTTTGTAAGCTTTGGTTTCTTGAAGAATGGCCACTACGTTTTGAGCTCAATTGTTTTGGACAGTTTAAAGTTGAACCCTAGTCCAAAACACTAGCCTAGGCTAGTAAGGTGGCATCTTTAAAAAGGAAATATTACTAATATATTTTAATCATCGGTGTTATTTTTTTAAGGATCTTAATTTACTCAAATGGGAAGTGTTCGTGAAACTAATGATGTGTTTTGGCTAAAAAAGAAAGTGAAATGAATTAAAAGTGCAATAAAATTCAAATGTAACGTTTTCATTTATCTTTCTTTTTTGAAATGTAAAAGAAAATGACTATGTGAAACTGAAAATCTAACTTTTATTTTTCTTTTCAAAGATTGACATATGCAAGTGCACCTAAAACTAATGAAACTAACTTAGAATGCATGATAATTGCAAAACTTGTTTTTTCAATTTTTCTTTAAAATGGAAAAAGGAAATGGAGTATAAACAAATGTATGATTCAGATGTAAAATCCTAAGTAATTCAAACTATGTACCAAATCTACAAGAACAGACTATAGACTGGCCTAAAATCCTAACAATAACTCACTTGGAAGACAAACTTGTACAAGAGACAAATTTAATTACCTTGGGACAAGAAGGTTTGGTCAACAAGATTGAAACAAGGTAAACACATGAATTAACAGTCAATACACACTGACATAAAATGATACAAACAACATCCAAGCCAAAGATCAAACAAGCGTGAAGACAAAGTACAAGGTCTTATTCACAAAGCTCTTACCTAAAGGAGGACCTAAAAGGATTTGCAAACCTTAAAAAATAGAGACCAAGCAACTAATAGTGCACTAACAGGACCCATAGAAGATTTCTAAATCTGGAAGACTCTAAGACAAACTGAGGAAAATCAAACCCTAACATGCAAACCACTATTAGAGGAATACACACGACTATGTATGTGACAACCTGTGTGTCACACACGACTTTTCTAAGGTGCAAACACATTTTTTCAGGATAAACGCTAGTGTATATAAATTGCAATAGCTTGTCTATCCCAAAATATTGAAAAAAGAGAAAGAAAACTCAAAAATTGAAGGGTCTGGGTTGGGCTTAGAAATAAAATACCTTTGCAAATTTGATCCATAACTCCAACAACAAAAAAAACTAGAAGAAATCACACAAGAAAACGCCAATTCAACTAGGATTGTTCCCAACGAAGTTGCCATTTCTTTAGTTAAAATTATTTCTATGGTTTGGGTTGCGAGGTCACCAACATACTAGGTTAAACTTAGGATGAAACAACTACAAAAAAGACTCAAACCAAGCATAAATTATATAAAAGAAAATGGTTTGAGTGATAGAGATTGTATACCTTATTTATGAAGGTTGGTCCTAGCTTGGTGCTTCTCCAAACCAATCTCCAATCTGCTGCTCAAGACATGCAAGAAAAGATACCATCCTCGAACACTTTTGATTGTCATAAATATGAAACATATATAAGAAAGAGATTGAAACTTAACATATGAATCAAAACTGATGAATACAATTCATTAAAGATCAAAAGTGTACACAATTAGTGGGAAAGGAAGATAGCTTTACTCATCAAGTAACTTGCATCAAGTACAATTATACCTCACTATGATACTGACTCTTTGAAACCATTACATGGGTCTCTTGCTCTTCTATCTAGAAAAAATCCTCCAGCATGAACTTACTATAAGTGTTCTCTACTTTTCCTCATACCCTCTCTCATTCATTTATGGAAAATATGAAGAGGGCAGTTTCGAGGCTGTAACAGTTGGGGAAGGTAAGGAGGTTACGAAATAGACCTCAACCACCTCCTTAATTAATCTATTTTTTACTTTAACTAATTTTGGAGGGACATGCTAGTAGGACATAGGAAACCAGTGTGTGGAACGATAGCTTCCTTTAGGGAACTTGCGTGTACAACTTTTAGGGGAAAACCGCTAGTTGAACACTATCAACTTACGTGTGAGACGCGATTTGTTAGCTTTCCATATGCATCTATGACCTAAGCAAATGAAAAAAATAGAAAAATGTTGGAGTGAACAGTAAGTGATTTAGACCATAATCATCTATAGCAAATTGGCTCTTCGATCCAAATGTCCTTTTGTGTGACATAAAGCTCAGTATCGTCACTCGGATGGAGAAGTGTCAATTTAAGGGATAACAATAAGGGCATCCAATGAACATGTGAGTTAAGAATTCACCATCTTGGAAGCATAGTGAGCACCTTCTAGGTCTTGTCATATATAGGTTTAAAATTTGATACCATACCGACACCTTACCAGCCAAGTAAAGCCACATAAAAAGTTTAACCTTAAGTGGGAAGTTTAAGTGATGCAAGGGAATTTGCTTTCAAACCAAAACTCCAAACGTTTTGTCAAGATATTTGTTACGAAGAGAAATTCCTATGGATTGGGGTGTACCACAAAGACAGCTTTGACACTAGAAATCAATCTTTCCCAATATGCAAGAGAAACCAAACATATAACACTAAGGGATACCAAATCGTACCTTGTTCTAGACAGTTTAAGTAGATCCATGTTTAGCTTTTTGATTCATGCTTGTGTTAGCAATTCGCTCTCAACAACAACAAACAAGAAAAGCATGCTCTACAATAGTGTGTTAGACCTACTCTAGCATATGTATTCAACAATGGATAACCAATTAAACACACCTATGGATTCAATATTCATATTCAATTGCACATAATTGGACAGGAAAAGATATTTCTATTAATAAAATTAGAGGTTACAATAGCGACAACCTCTGTCGGCACATCTACGAACCGTAGAAACCAAGTCCTCCACTTGGGCCACCACCACCTCAATCTTCCTTCTCTAGATAGCAAACTCACAAGCAAAGGCAAGCTTGGGAAGAACACAAAGTGCTCCAAAGGGACAAAGGGATGCACACTCAAGTACACACAAATTGTGGCAACAATGGAATATAATTTCTTTTCTCTTCAATTCCTCCTCCTCAATGTATCCAAGGGATTCCTTATATAGCACTCCAAAAGGTAAATGGAGGGTTGAATCTGAGCATTCTCAACACATTTAGAAAGCCAAGATTCAAGTTATTCAAACTCATAGGAGGAAAATTCCAAAAATGTTTAGACTTATGCACACATCTCGATGTACATGGGTTTGAGGTCAAAATTCACATGTACACACGAGTATAGGTTTAAAAGTCGCGTACAGCAATAAACAAGGGTTTTTAAGGGATGATCTTGGAACATCAAAGGATAATAAAAGTCCATGGGGTCTAAAGAGTCTGCAGAGGGACAGGGAAGGCCAACAATATGTGATCAACCATGTGTGGTAAAATAAATTATAACAGATGCCCCCTAAAGTGTGAGGTCAAAGGGGTAACATGATGGCCAAAATACATTATAAAATCCATCTCAGAAGTGGAGTAATGAAGACCCAGGTGGAAGAACCAGCCACTAATCAGTATAATACAATAATCAATCTCTGCATATGACTGCAAATACATATAGCAGTCCCGAATACATAAGAGTACAATGGCCATGAATAGGCATGATATACAAAATGTGACATGTGTGGTCATCGCCACGTACAATATACAATAGATCATAATCTCCAAAGTGGATGAAGATGTACAATATATCAAGATCTCCATAATGACTGAAGATATCTGGTAGATACTGGAATTAAATCACGAGAGTTGAAATCTCATGAACATTGGCACGATCAAGGAGGTAGTATATATGGAATGCCACCAAGCTAGAAGGTCTTTCTACACGAACCGCTATGAGTACATGTCCTACTATGTGAGTAGATGTGTCGAGGTCGAACATAGTAGTCCATCATCTGATTACCGGTCATTGATGTATATCGTTAACAGACACGAGATCACCCTCCGATAATGAAAATGGGAATCAAGGTACAAAGTGCAATCTAACAAGTGTGAATGGATGTGTTGGGTTCGAACACTTGGAAGAATCCATCGATCAGGGGACATTGATGTATTCCCAAAACTGTCGATGGCGAGAGAACCTACCACTGATGACTGTAAGTCTCAAGGCACTCAAATGAATCTAGACTCCTATTCCAGAATAAATGATCTGATGTCGATGGAATGGAATCCACTGGAAGGAGGGCATTAAGGCGTCCCCCATCAACCAACATGAGGTACTCAGCAACGTTGTATAATGTGGAAGAACAAGATGTTCACAAACCAGTCACAGTACCAGGAATGGTCGACATGCAAAGTCAAGATAAATGAGGAATGGTCGACTCAGGATTCAACTTCCTTCGAATGAGATCATAAAGGAGAATGGTGACTGAAGGTAGGTAGCATGGACTCGATATGCAAACTGGGACATCTCTGTGACACAGGAGGCATCAACTGAGGCTCCATAGGGACTAGAATATTAACGAGTCGATGGAGATAAACTTAGAGTAAGGAGTATATATCCTAAAGTCAAACTAATAACCCAACCAACGAATGTGATATATAGTGCTCTGTTCGAAGGCGACACGACTCGACTGCTGCCAAATATAACATCTTTTCCTATCTGGGTTTTTGGTTTTTTTATTTTTTTGGACTTTTTCAGATATTTTGAAAAGATTGAAAAAAGAATAAAAGTGCTTTATAGTACAAATCTAGAAGGAGATGAGTGTCAAGGGGCAATCAAACTAGTTCCAAGCAGTGGAACATGCCTATGCTCAATGAAAGGGTATATGTGCAGGATAATGACACTCAGGGGAAGGTCTCCTCTCAATAAAAGGGATGATCAAGCTGCAAAAGATATGTAAAAAGGATCTGCTTGGCTAGACATGAGACAAGCTCGGGCTATATGGTTGATAACTCAAAGTCAGGGAGCCAGCATAAAACTCAATAAGGCAAACAAAACTTATGAAAATGCAATTACAACTTGATATATACAAGGGAGTCCCAAAGGAAATGGCTAGCATAATGTTCAAGAGAAGTATGAAGCTCTTTCTCAAAGACATGGTGGTACTAAGAGGACTCCCACAACCTAAAGGAGAAATGTCATCATGGGCATCAAATGCAATATGGGATCTAACTAGGGTACCCATGTATGGGAAAGCTCTACCATTCACATAACGCCACTTCTCACAGCAGCAAGGAGATTTCGTGACACCATGGAATGGGTTCGTACCTAAGGTTAATATTAAACAGTCATAAGGTCATGCAAAATGTAGGCGAATGTGAAATCCTAACCTATATGCCAGTTTAGACATGATACCTGTAATAAACACGAATGAGTCAAAGTCTCGGTTAAACCACCCTCAAAATGGGCTCCTACAACATCATATTCGTCCAAACAGTCCAAAAATGGTCAGAAATGGTCAAAAACTATAGGAAGTGGGTAAAAATTTCAAAATAAATTCAATAAAATAGTGAAAAATTAAAAAATTTCATACCATTTTGAAAATTCACCCACCATAGTGCATTTGTATCCAGAAATTCAAAAGCAGATTCCGGGAGCATCGTCCAATGAAATCACTTTGTGTTTGGTCCAAGTAATTACCCAAGCCCTTCTCTTTCACTTGCATGCAAAAAATTTTAATTTTAGTTGTCAATTTTTATGTTTAGGCCACCCCAAAATGTGCGTTTCGACCCATGCAAAAATTGGGTCTTTTTCTGCGTATAGGGCTGGGTATACGCGGAGAAGACCACGATACCCACGTACATATATGGTTGTTCTGGAAACAATCACGTATAGGCCGCAAATGTGATTTTCAAAGGAAAATACTGATGAAACTCAAAAATGTTTGTGGAAGATGTTGCTAGAATGGAGAGAGAGAGAGAGAACATGGTGATGTTGAAGAGGCTCTGCATGCTGATCTGATAGCTCAACAAGCACTGAGGGCTTGTGGGTTGTATAAGTTTTGGCGCCTTGGAAGCTTAAGAGTCAAGCCAAGGCTACTCCAACTGCTAGTAGACTACTGGGATCCAAATTCTGAAACCTTTTAGTTGGATTCCAATGTCACTCAGCATCGAGGTTGAGGACATATATTTTATCACAGGTTTGTCCCAGCGAGGGGAGATGGTGAACCTTCGATCCTGCGGGCCATGAGGTGGGATAACTATAGATGAGTACATAACTGTGTATTGCATTCCTGTAACACCCCGGTTTTGACCCCGTTTGCATTTAAATAAATGATGTAAATAATCATGGTGTGGATCTAGGGAAAAGCCCCACCATCGATTTAGTATTTATTTTTCGACAATTAAGGTTGGGTCGATGGTATTTTAAGCTAGCTAAACATTAAAAAGATAGACATCATGTTAAATTGAAATTTTTAATTAAAAACCCACAACCGGCTATGTCAACACAACTAAATGAGATGAGGGCATGATTTTACCTAAGGATGAGGGAGTGATGGATTGGAAGAGTGGGCAGAAATTCGAATTGGGCAGAGCACGAATTCTGGAAAAACGTTTTTAAATTTTCTTAGGCAAGAAAACACCAAAAACGACCACTTTTCCCTCATGCGGCAGCGTTTCACCTTCCCTCATGATTTGGATTGAACAAAATGTTTTTGGAAACCCAATTGGGCATTCACGTAGCAGCAAGCAAGCAAAAACGTTTCTGAGTCTAACCTTTCACGAATTTATCCTGTCCGGCGATCTGAATCCTTCACGTTTTTTGTTTTCCTCAGTGGATTGTTCCCTCTCACATTTTCTCTTGTCTCCTAGTCGTTTTCGTGAACTGGATTTCCTAGAATTCGATTTTGTGTCTTTGATTTGAATAACCAGCAAATGTTTTCATTTTGGTATTTTGTAGTAGTCGGTCTGGCACCGGCAATGTTCAAAAATTTGTAAATTTATGTGTGTGTTTGTAATCCCTAGCATTTGCTACGTTAGGATAAATCCCATGACTGAGATCACTGTGTGCACATCCACGTTTGGCATTTGAATTGATTGAAGGAATGGAAATAGAGTCTAAACTTGCTTGATAAACCTAGTGTGTGAAAGAACCTCACAGACCAATCTAGAAGGATGGATTTCTTCTTTGCATGCCCTGAATAGCACTAGAAGGGAAAGCATGGCCCGAGGGACTGTGTAGCAGAGAAGGGAATGCTTCCTTGTGTTGGGTGTGTAATTGTTTAGAAATCAAGCTAGATCCAGTGTGGGTGTTCATAGCTCTGGGGTTGAGCTCACTAGCTTAGCAGCCAGTCTTTCCACCTCCTTGGCATCCTAATAAACCCAACTAGAAGGATGGCTTGGCCAATAGCCTGATAAACCCATCTGTTGGCTTGGCTATGTCCCATGTGAATTTGGCTAAGTGTGAACCACTACCTATGTAAGTCTAATAAACCCAACTGTGTTGGCTTGACTGAATTTTAATTGTATCCTTGGCTATGGGTGAAGTCTACTAGTGTTCCTTATTCCTTGGGGAAGATCATGCCCAGCTCGGGGGTGGCGTTGCTGAGAGATTAAAGAGCACGCTAGCCTATGGTTGGGTGGAACGTTGCATCGACATAGCTGGTTGCGGGACAAGCTTCTCCAAAGATAAATATTCTTGTTTATTTAAGTTCTGCAACTATATTTTCTTATGAAATTTTATGGAATTATCGTGAACATGTTGAATGCATGAATGTGTTGAATGAATGATTTTCTTCCATTGTATATATCATTTACATTTTATTATGCATATATGTAGTTATATGCTTTAAGTTCAATGCATTTTTGTATATGTATTATGTTCATAGGGGCTTATATTGCCCAGGTTGATAGATGTTAGTCGCCTCCTCTTCACCGAATAAGGGCTGGGGATGGGACAGTGTGGTATCAAAGCCCTGGTTGCATCATTGGGCCTCAATGGGCGATGAAGAACTAGCCTATGTGTTCAGATAGAAAGAAGAGGAAGACAGGAAATTGTTTTTGAAATTTTCTCTAAGTATGAATTTTTCTAAGTATTGGAGAAAATACTTCTTTGTGTGGCGACTGAGAAACCTGAAGAGAGCCACAACGGCGGCTGTGACTGTCTTTCTTTGCTGATGTAGTGGGCGAGTTTTGTTGATTGAGTCGCAGTGGTGGCAAAAAAGAAAAGAGTGATCCATTGTAGCGGCTGGGTCGCCCAGAAGGAGCCAACGAAAAATTTCTGGAAATTTAAGTGTGAAAAAAAAATATTCCTTGTCGGCTGAGAAGGCTGAAGTGGATCGACCGTGGCGGGTGGTTTCCCAAGAGTTGAGCCGCAGCAGCGGCAGACAAGAGAAGTTTGGGCCGCACCAATAGTCGCAAAATTTGGGCTTTGAGCCGCAACGGTGGAAGGAAGCCAGGGCTCGAGCCGAAATGACGGGTAGAAACAAGTTTTTCACCGCCGAAGACGAAGGAAAAAAATTGTCTAAGTGTTGGCGGTGGCAAGCAAAAGAATATCGGGGCCGCAGTTGTGGATGGAAGTTGGGGAAAGGGCCGCTACGTGGCGGAAGAAATTTGAAGATAGAGTCGTTGTGCGACGGAATAAATTCGAAGTTTTGAGCCACAACAATGGCAGGAAAAAGAATATCGGGGTCGCAGTTCCAGGTCGGAGTTGGGGAAAGAGCCGCCACGGCAGAAGGAAGTAGAGGAAATAGCCGCAACAGTGGATGGAAGATGGGGAAGGAGCTTCTACGGAAGATGAAACTCGAAAAGTATTCTGATGCGACGGTGGAAGGAAAAATAGGATGAATTCGACGAAGCGGCGAATGATAAAAGAAGATGGAGCCACTACGGTGGATGGAAGATGACGATCAAGCCGCTGTAGTGGGTGAAAGTCTAAAAATTTTCCAATGTAGCGGGTGAAAATTTTGAAATTTTTTACAAAACATTGAATTTAGAAGGTTTTTTCTGTGAGATCTATAGGGCTAGAAAGATGAAAAATGGAAACCTGTTTATGCACCAGATTGCGCGAAATCAAAATATTTACAAAAAAAAATGAGGGGGTTGCCCTCAACCCAAGGGTGAAAGCCCCCTTGACCCCCGTCGTCCCCTTCAGACAGTCGTTCTTTGTGAAAGAAAATTATGTGTTTTGGGCAAAGTTGTCAATGTGATATTTTTTTAGATGAAGGTAAGTAATCATGAATTCATGTGAATGGTTATGGAGCTAACAATTTTTGTTTATCAACACATTTGGCAGAATCATAGTCACCTTCAAAAGAAGCATTCCAGGTAGTGCAGTTGGGTAAAGTGAGTTGTGGTTCCTCCATGAGAACCGACAACATGTATGATGATGTACAGAACCCCAATGAGTATGAGGAAGATGCTATGGGTGAAAATGTCCAAGTTGGAAATGCTGAAACAAAATCTAATGGGAGAATATTGCAAGAGACTCCCCCAGATTTAGCAGCCACCATGAGAAGCCTAATGGCAAAGATGCAAAGTTACAAGGTAGATAATGAAAGATTGGTTAAGGCTTAGGATGAGCAGAATCAGCTAAATGCATCCATGTTGCAAAGTTTGAAATATATTCAGAGAAAGATGAACTCTGAGGACCAAACAGAAAATCTAGAAGGGAGTAAGATCATTGCTAGAAGAAGAAAGAGATCACCTAGTGAGTCATATGAATCTGAAGGGTCCACTAGAGATTCAATTTCTTCTTCTCACGAGAATCAAAAAATGAGGTGCTACCAGAACCACTCACGAGATGAATTTAAGAAGGCAAGGCCTCCTACCTTCAATGGTGAGGTAAAGACTGGTCAAGAAGCTGAAGCTTGGCTTCTGGGAATGAGGAAATATTTCCAAGTCCTAAACTATATAGGAAATATGAAAGCTAGAGTAGCCATTTTCAATTTGACCAGAAGAGCATCCATATGGTGGGATCATTTCAGGAAAGTAAAGAAGATCAATGAAAGGAAGATTGTGTGGAAGCAGTTCCGAAAGTATTTCCAGGAGAAGTACCTCTCTGACAGGTACTATGATGACAAGATCAAAGAGTTCCATGAGATGAGATTGGAACAGCAGACTATGGAAGAGTGTTCCAATAATTTTTTGGAGTTGTTGAGGTATGGTAGGTACATAAAAGATGAGAAGGTGAAGATCCAACATTTTTTGAGTGGATTGCCTCAGTCTTACAAAGACGGGATTGAGTTTTATGAACCTAGAAATCTGGAAGAAGCAATAAGAAAAGCTAAGTATTGCTACGAGCAAAGCAAGAACAAACTAGATTACCAGATTACATGGAAGGACAAAAGGAGTGAGAAGTCTGACCAAAGGAATAAAGGTTACAAACCTTCTAACTTCAGGGATCAATAGAAGCAACCAGCACAAGTTGAGAAGCAGCTAGCTAGAGCGACGGGAGAGAAGCCAAAAGATCCACAGTAGAATAGAGGACCACTCCAATGTTGGAAATGTGGAGGACCCCACATGCATAGGTACTATCCACTTGAGAATGAGAATGCAAGGCCCGCATACAATATCCAAGAGGAAGAAACAGTGGGACAAGTAGCAAGGGCCGTACCTAGAATTTATGCAGCACTGGAAGACCGTCGAGAAGATCACCAGTCAACGGTGGTTGAAGTTGTGAGTAATATTGTTGATCAATCTATTTATATTTTGATTGATCCTGGTTCTACTCACAGTTATATTGCTCCTAGAGTAGTGGAGGTTTGTGCTCTTAGGAAAGTAAAGCATGGCAAGTCTTGGTTAGTTCAGCTAGCCACTGGAACTAAGATAAAAGTTAATTAAGTGGTGGAGAAATGTCCATTGGTAATGAATGGATTGGTCACTTATGTTGATCTGAATGTTCTACCACTTGGTTCCTATGATGTTCTCATTGGAATGGATTGGTTAGAAGCTCACAGAGTGAAGCTTGATTGTTATAACAAGACTTTTGAATGCATAGGTGAAGAAGGGAACCCAGTAGTGGTAAGAGGCATTCCAAAGGTAATCTCGGCGAGGCATATTTCAGCAATGCAGTTAAAGAAGTTTTCTAGAAAAGGTTGCCAGTTGTATGCAGCCCATATTGAGGAGGCAGCAGAGAATGAAATTCCTAGGTTGGAAGACTATCCTGTGTTGCAAGACTTCAAGGATTTTTTTCCTGATGAGGTTCTAGGAATTCCTCCAACGAGGGACATAGATTTCACAATTGAACTTGTGCCAGGAGCAACACTAGTGTCAAGGGAACCCTACAGAATGAGTACGCTGGAAATGTTAGAGATGATGATGCAGCTGCAAGAATTGTTGGAGAAAAATTATATTAGGCCGAGTGTGTCTCCTTGGGGAGCACCAGTTCTGTTCGTAAATAAATGGTACACTCAAATTGTGTATTGATTACAGGCAGCTGAATAAAGTCACGGTGAAGAACAAATATCCCTTTCCAAGAATTAATGACCTCTTTGATTAAATTAAAGGGGCAAAGGTGTTTTCCAAGATTGACTTGAGGTCTGGGTACCATCAAGTGAGAATCAAGGATGAAGACATTCATAAGACAGCCTTTAGGAAAAGGTATGGACATTATGAGTTTGTACTCGTACCATTTGGTCTCACAAATGCACCAGCAACATTTATGTGCCTTATGAATGGTGTCTTTAGCAAGTATTTGGACAAATTCATTCTTGTTTTCCTTGATGACATTCTTGTTTATTTTAAGAATGAAGAAGAGCATGAATAACATCTGAGACTAACATTGCAATTACTCAGAGAACACCAGCTGTATGAAAAGTTGAGCAAGTGTGACTTCTATAGGGATAGAATTCAGTACTTGGGTCACATTATTTCAGAGGAGGGTATATCTGTAGACCCTGACAAGATTGAAGCTATTAAGAATTGGCCTACTCAAAAGAATGTGACAGAGGTAAGATCTTTTATGGGGCTTGCAGGATACTACAAGAGACTCATTTAAGGATTCTCCAAGGTTGCACATGCTATCACTTCTTTGCAAAGGAAGGGGATAAAGTTCGAATGGACCTTGAAGTGTGAAGAAATTTTCCAGCGGTTGAAGTACCTTCTCACAAGTGCACCAGTCTTAAAAGTTGTAGACCCGGAGAAATATTTTGTGGTATGTACAGATGCATGTGGTCAAGGACTTGGAGGAGTTCTTATGCAAGAAAACCACATGATATGTTATGAGTGAATAAAATTGAAGGAGCGTGAGAAGAATTATGCCACTCATGATCTAGAACTTGCAGCCATAGTACATGCTCTCAAGATGTGGAGGCATTACTTGATGGGTAGAAGACTTGAGCTAAGGACAGACCATTGTGGTCTAAAGTATTTGTTTAATCAGCCTAATCTGAATGCCAGACAAGTGAGATTGTTGGATTTTTTATGTGATTTTGATTTTGAAATAAAACACATAAAAGGAAAAGAGAATAAGGTAGCTAATGCACTCAGCAGGAAGGTGCAAGAGATGCATGTGGCATCCATTAGTATTTTCTAATCAGATTTGAGGCAGCAGATTGCTAATCATGTTGTTGAAGATGAATTATATGCACAGGTCAAGGACAAGTTGTGGCAGCAAATCCTTGAAAATAAGTATGAAGGATATAAATTGGAAGAATATGGACTTCTTACTTATAAGAATAGAATTTATATTCCAAATGTAGTATATTTGAGGAGGGTTGTTATGGATGAGATCCATCAAGCTCCATATTCTGGTCACCCATGATATCAGAAGACGATTGCTATATCTAGAAAGAAGTACATTTGGCCAGGAATGAAAATGGACACGACCAAATATATTTCAAGGTGCATGAAGTGTCAGCAAGTGAAATTTGAACATCAACATCCAGTAGGTTTGTTGCAGCCTTGGCCAGTTTCAAAATGGAAATGGGAAGTTATTTCCATGGATTTTATTATAGGATTTCCAATGACTTGGAGACAACATGATTCCTTCATGGTTGTGGTAGACAAGTTGACAAAGGCAGCACATTTTATACCGGTTAAGTCTACGCATAAGACTGATGACATTGCAAAGATATTCATGAAGGATATTTTCAAACTGTGTGGATTTCCTAAGGCAATAATCTATGATAGAGATGTCAAGTTCACTTCCAATTTTTGGAAGGGGTTGTTTGTAGATTTGGGTACAAAATTGAATTTCAGCACTGACTACCATCATTAGACCGATGGACAGATCGAGAGAGTTAACCAGGTGCTGGAAGACATGCTTCACATGTATGTGATAGAAAAACCAACCAAGTGGGAAGCCTATTTACACCTGGTAGAGTTTTATTATAACAATGGATAACAAGCGTCCTTAAGGATGAGTCCATATGAAGATTTGTATGGCAGAAGGTGTACGACACCGGTGACTTGGGATAATCCAGTGAATAGGGTTGTGCTTGGTCCATAATTGCTCAAGGAGATGGAGTAGGAAGTTGTGAAGATCAGGCAGAATTTGAAGGCAGCCCAGGACAGACAGAAAAGTTATGTAGATAAGCATAGGGTGAACATAGTGTTCAGTGTTGGGGAGCATGTTTACCTCAGAGTGAAGGAAAAGAAGATTTCCTTGAAGCTTGGAAGTTGTTCCAAGTTTTCACCTAAATACTGTGGGTCATTTGAAGTGCTTGAAAGAATAGGGCCAATTGCATATAGACTTGCATTGCCTGCTAGCACTATAGCTCATAATTTTTTTCATTTTTCTTTGCTTAAGAATTATATACATGATCCTAACCATGTAATAAATTGGGATGTGATTCAGGTGGAACCAGAGGAATAGTTCCAAATTGATCCTATGCGCATCCTCTCCAGGAAGGTCACCATGCCCGAGAACCGAGCAATAGGACAGGTGAATGTGCAATGGGAGCACTACGCTCCTGAAGAAGCTACGTGGGAGATGGAGGATGCCATGCGATTGGCACATCTATTTTTGTTCGAATCTATGGATTGTTGAGGGCAGTACCATCTAGCAATTTTGTTCAATATTGTAAAGCACTGAGGATAGTGTTCTTGAAGGGGGAGGGGAATGTAACACCCCGGTTTTGACCCTGTTTGCATTTAAATAAATGGTGTAAATAATCATGGTGTGGAGCTAGGAAAAATCCCCACCATCGATTTAGTATTTATGTTTCAACAATTAAGGCTGGGCAGATGGTATTTTATGCTAGCTAAACATTGAAAAGTTAGACATCATGTTAAATTGAAATTTTTAATTAAAACCCCACAGTCATCTATGTCAACGCAACTAAATGAGATGGGGGCATGATTTTTCCTAAGGATGAGAGAGTGGGGGGTTGGAAGAGTGGGCAGAAATTTGAATTGGGCAGAGCACCAATTCTGGAAAAACATTTTTAAATTTTCTTAGGCAAGAAAACACCAAAAGCAGCCACTTTTCCCTCATGCAACAGCATTTCTCCTTCCCTCACGATTTGGATTGAACAAAACATTTTTGGAAAATCATTTGGGCATTCACGCAACAGCAAGCAAGAAAAAACGTTTCTGAGTCTGAACACTTCACGAATTTCTCATGTCCGACGATCTGAATCCTTCACGTTTTTTGTTTTCCTTTGTGGATTGTTCCCTCTCACGTTGCCTCCTATCTGCTAGTCGTTTTCCTGAACTGAATTGCCCAGACTTCGATTTTGTGTCTTTGATTTGAATAACCAGCAAATTTTTTCGTTTTGGTATTTTGCAGCAGTCAGTCTAGCACCGACAATGTTCATAAATTCGTAAATTTATGTGTGTGATGTGATCCCTGGAGTTTGCTACGTTTTGATAAATCCCAGGACTGAGATCACTGTGTATGCATCCACGTTTGGAATTTGAATTGATTTAAGGAATGGAAATAGATTCTAGACTTGCTTGATAAACCTAGTGTGTGAAAGAAACTCACAGACCAATCTAGAAGGCTGGTTTTCTTCTTTGCATGCCTTGAATAGCACTGGAAGGGAAGGCATGGCCTGATGGAGTGTGTAGCAAAGAAGGGAATGCTTCCTTGTGTTGGGTGTGTAATTGTTTAGAAATCAGGCTAGATCAAGTGTGGGTGTTCATAGCTCTGGGGTTGAGCTCACTAGCTTAGAAGATAGTCTTTCCACCTCCTTGGAAGCCTGATAAACCCAACTGGAAGGATGGCTTGACTGGTAGCCTGATAAACCAATATATTGGCTTGGTTGTGTCCCATGTGAATTTGGATAAGTGTAAACCATTTCCTATGTAAGTATGATAAACCCAACTGCGTTGGCTTGACTGAATTTTAATTGTATCATTGGCTATGGGTGAAGTTTGCTAGTGTTCCTTATTCCTTGCGGAAGATCATGCCCAACTCGGGGGTGGAAGTGTTGCTGAGAGATTAAAGAGCACACTGGCCTATGGTTGGGTGGAACCTTACAGTGACATAGCTGGTTGCAGGACAAGCTTCTCCAAAGATAAGTATTCTTTTTTATATAAGTTCTACAACTGTATTTGCTTATGAAATTTTATGGAATTATCATGAACATGTTGAATGAATGATTTGCTTCCGCTGTATATATCATTTACATTTTATTATGCATCTGTGTAGTTATATGATTTAAGTTCAATGCATTTTTGTATATGTATTATGTTCATAGGGGCTTATATTTCCCAGGTTGATAGATGTTAGTCGCGTCCTCTTCGTCGAGTAAGGGTTGGGGACGTGACACTTCCCGATATAGAGAAGTTGGAAGTCAAATCCCGACAAACGTAGTTCAGAACCTGGGGCTGAAATCCATACTATTGGCATTTGGCAAGATCGCAGGTTTAGCGTCACTCCACCATGCCTCAAGTCCGATGATGTTCTATGTGGTAGAGTGCATGCGACCCACGATATATGACTGGAGTACCTCGATGCTAAGCAACATGAAGTAGCAACTCAGTGACTGCAATATGGGAGGGATACAGACCTTTGCATTCGGCAATATACTGAGTGCATTCTTTTTTGAGAGGGTATCAGGGCTAAGCCCTAGAGTTAACATTGCTCCACATGGAGTTAGGGATCCGTCTCAGCTACGCTAGGCCAATGTCATTTGGAGACTGGGAGGGGGAAGGGTGGCCAACCCCTATCCAACAGAATTCTTCCTCTAGTGGCAGAGACAGATCATCGCCATAGACGGCTACCCCTATGCAGGGATAGAATTCTGCAGAGATCCGGATATGCCCCTACCACCAGGATCATCATATGGAGACATAGGTAATGAACCCCAACTCACTTTTGTTTTTGCGTTATTAAATTTTTTTGTATTTTTTGATATATGAAATCAAAAGACATGTTTTTGCTGTGACGACACATAATGAAAATCTAACATGTACATGCAGATGTGGGACCACGACAACTAGAAGACTTTCCTTTTCATCGACAGAGGGGAAGAGGCAATGAGATCATGGGTGTAGATGTGGAGCGGACACTCCATAGAATCCACACAAACTTCGTTTTCTTGACACAGAGGGTTCCCATGGAGCAAGTCGAGGACTTCCCTGAGGCTATGCAGCGCCAGGTGGTTGGGGTACCATGGGATGGGTTCGATTATTCTATCAGCTACCTAGAGTCGTGGTGTGCTACCATGATCAACACCCTCCTCCACCTCAGGATTAGAGACCTAGGTGTATATTTTGTATGACCGTGTAGTATATTTTGGTGGCTCGGAAGCCCCAATTTTTTATATGACACTTATGTATTATGACGTCACTTTTTTTGGAATTAATGAAAAATATTTATGATGATCGGTTAATATTCTATTTACATGTGTAATATGTGTTTGTGAAATGCTTATGGTCTGTGAAACAAATTCCAATCTAGTACATAGTTAGCATATGAATCAGCAACTTGATTAAAATTTCTTGGAATGTAAATGTATGTTATACTCTCAAATTTCCATTCTAGCAATCTTACATGCAAGAATCTTCGTAACAATGTCAGATCCCTAACATGATACAAGCCATTAAGTTGTGAGATCGCTAACTTCAAGACATACCTTAATATAATGAACACCATGTGAAATGTTATCCCACAATAACTCAATCACGGCACTATATGCAGCAACATTGTTTGACAAAGTTCGTAAACATACACCTCCTGAAGACAACACTTGAACCGTAGGAGTATAGATCACCCAAGCAGCCAAAGCTGAGTTTTGAGTGTGGCGGCTAGCACCATCAATGAATCCTATGTAAATAGAAGACTCCATCAAGATCTACCATAACAAACGAAAGCTAATCAACAAACCTGATCACCATAAGAAGACCTAACTATGCAATGCAAAAATGTCCAATAATATACAAAAATTCATCCCTGGATGAAGATCATGCATAGTACTTTTTAAGATAGAGCCCATTTCTAGGCTCCGCTAAGGTTGTCCCTTCATAATCCACCAACTCATAGGCACCTTTATCTAAGACACCCTTAACCATGTAAGGACCATGCCACATCGAGTCAAAATTTCCTACCCCCAAGGGTTCCTTAGCTTGATCCCACAAAAGGACCAACTCACCTTCACTAAACCTCCTAGGATGGACAGACTTATTGTACTATAATGCAACGCTTGTTAACCTCGAGAGCCACTAAAGCATCTCGATGTTGCTCCAAGTGGACCAGATGTTCTTTCAATCTGAAAGTCTCTGTTAAAAGCTCCACAACTAGCTTCAAATAAGGGATTTCGCATTCAACCGGTAATACTGACTCCATCCCATGCACAAGCTGATAGGGAGAAAAACCGGTGGCAGTATTGACCACGGTTATATAGGCCCACAAAGCAGGATACAACATGATATGCCAATTATTCTTGCTATGTGCGATTGTTCGTTGGAGAATGGACTTAATTGATTTGTTCACTGCTTCAACCTATCCATTCGCTTGAGGATAATAAGAAGAGTAATTCTCTTGCTTATACCCTAACTTTGAAGACAACTCTTCCATCATTTTGTTCTGAAAGTGCCTGCCATGGTCAGTGACAAGCTCCCTCGAAATGCCAAATTGGATGATAATCTGGTTAAATACGAAATGCGCAATTATTTCACCGTCGGATTTTATAGTTGGCATAGCCTCTGCCCATTTCGTGAAATAATCCATAGCCACAATAATATGATGGTGCCCCCCAGCTGAAGCTGGGTTACAATCCATAAATTCAACCCCCCACTTGATGAAGGGACCGACGGTGATAATAGGATGCAAAGGGGCCAGACACGAGCGCATGATACATGCAAACACCTGGCAAGGGTGGCACCTCTTGACTGCATTAACGCAATCTTTAAAGATAGACAGCCAAGAATAACTCGCTTGCAAAAAAATTTGAGTTGTAGAAAGCCTAGATAAATTACCACCACACGCCCCTCCATGGAAATAATTAAGCATGACCTCAGCCTCCACATGAGTTAAGCAACGATGTAAAATGGAATCAACCCCATGGCGGTATAAAGTATCATCCACTATGAGGTAGTTCTTCGCTACGTGACGTAGTCATTGACACTCATCTCACGAGAGGTGAGTAGGAACCTTCAATGTTTACAAATAAACAATAATATCCCCATACCAAGGGTCCACGGTTGAGATGATAAAGATATGCTCATCAATAAGAGAATCCTCATGAACCACTTCTTCATCCAAATTTGGAAAATCCGATATGATCTCAACAAAAATTAATTATTTCTTCAACTTTGCCGAAACAAACTCGAGATCAAACTCCTGCAATATCACAATCCATTTATTATACTTTCCCCCAATCATCCTTCTGGTGAGGATGAATTGAAATGGATTAATGTGAGCTACAACCAAAATTTGGCGAAGGAGGATGTAATGCCTCAAACGTTAAATCACATGGACGGTGGCTAAAGCTATCTTCTCAACATGAGTATAACGAAGTTCCACATCAATAAGGTTTCAGCTAAGATAGTATATGACATGCTCATGGAGCTCCTCATCCTCTTGAACCAATACCATACCAACCATCTCTTGACACGTGGCCACATAAATCAAAAAGTCACGGCTATAGTCTGGTGGACTAAGCACAGGGGCCGATGCCAAGGATTTCTTAAGAGCATCGAAAGACTCCTGGGCTCGCTCATCCCAGTAAAAAGGGGTGTCTTTCTTCAACAAATGTTTGAAGACTTTAGTCAAATTGGAAAAATTGACTGCAAGCCTTTGCAAGAAGTTTTCCATACGTTTTAAACATTGAATATGTCGAATGTTACGCGAGGGAGAAAATTGAAATATTTCCTCAACCTTCAAGGGATCGACTCTAATACCCTCCTTGGACACAATGAATCCTAGTAAACGACCAACCTTCACACAAAAGATGCACTTGTGAGGATTTAACCGAATTTAATAATGACGACATATTTCGAAAACCAATCGCAAATGATAAGGATTACACACTCTCAAACGAGAGTGAGCAGCTAGATCATCCAAATACACTTCAATAATATTTTTGAGATCATGAAAGGAAAAGGTCATGGCCCGTTGAAACGTAGCTCCGGAGTTTTTAAGGCCGAAGGGAATCTTCCGGTATGCAAAAGTTCCCCAAGTGTTAGGATTATTAATCCTCCCTTGTCCAATTTGGTCATTATGTCTAAATCGGGAGTCATATCTAAATCGGGAGTCCTTTCAGTCTATTTTTAGTCACTAGCACCATTGGGTCCACTTGGCCTAATTGGGGCACATGCACTAGTTACTAAAGTGTGGGGAACACTAATTAAGGCCAACTTCCATTGATTGCACTTGCATGCATCAGTTTAGGAGCCTCCTAAATCAATCGCTACAAATTAGGAGCCACTAGGAGTGTCGATACTAACCTCCATCAGTTGAGTTCAGTTGGTGACTAGTCAAGCTCAGTTAGGAGTCGACTACTTTCAGTTCTAGTTCCTTGCACTCAGTTATATTCAGTTAGCGATAGTACTGCATGGTTTCATGCAGGTGAGGCGCATTTACTCACCTACCTCAGTCAGTTAGAATAGTCAACACTGAATTAGACACTTGAGTTTGGATTTTGAACTCCAATGAACTCTGATAATGATTTAGACAAGGTCAGTTAACCATTCAGTCAAGTAGAGTCCAATCAATTCGAATTTCCTCACATGGATTTGAATTGCATGTGGCTATTTAGCCATTGTACTTCATTGTAATTATTATCTAATTACTTTTTATTAATGAAAGCATTCACATTTGCAAGCCATTTTTGCATTGTTTCATTCTTCAATTGTTGAGTAAATTGTGTGATCTATTTTGTGAGTTGTGTCTTGATCCATAGATCTATGTGCTCAATTTAATATGGTATCAGAGCCTCGAAAGGACAAGGAAATTCTCCTACTATAGATCCATACTTGGATAATAATAAAAAATTGAGCAAATTTGCTCATTCCAGTACTGCACCAGAAGCGGAGAATTTACCATGTAATATCCCAAGTAAAGGAATTGTTGATCAATATTGCTTGATAAACTATGTTGGGTGTGAAGAAAATTTCAAAAGTGCAGACTGTCGACCTTATTTTGTCTGTTTGATTGTGTGATTTACAAGAATATCAGTCTCCTTCATTGCATTCGCTACAAGTAGCTCAATCTCCTTCATTGCATTCGCTACAGCAGCTCAGTCCTCTTCTTTGCATTATAAATGGCTCCTCTAATGGACATTCTCACTCCTTTCAACTACCACCAGTGGAAGGAGGACATGGAGATGTAGCTATGCTCCAAAAGAGTCTCCAGACTCACAATGGAGATAGAGAAAGAGCCAATTCATCATGTTGACAAAGAAAAGTACTAGAATAGGCTTGATGAAGCCTACAGATGCTTGTGCCTCTCAATATCTCGAGACCTTCTCTTCCACATAAATGGATTGAAGACTCCCAAGGAGATTTGGGATAAGCTTGCTTCCTTATTTGACAAGCAGGATGATCTGAGGATCTATCAGCTGGAGAATGAGCTGATCTCTCTCCATCCAACCAATTTCGAAACACTAAATGACTTCTTCACAAAATTCAAGCATCTAGTGTTCCAATTGAAGCTACACAAGGTTGAGAAGGAGGATGATCAACTCATCCTTGCCATTATCTCCAAAATTGGTACAGATTATTCAGTATTTGTATCAGCATTTCATTCTGTGAAGCTATCTACTCCAAACCAGAATATTCCTACTCTTAACTCTTTCATTGAATCTCTCACTCAGGAGCATGACAAGTTGATCCAAATGGGGATCACTCAATCTTCCAGAGATCAAGCACTTGTTGCAGGAGGACCTAAGATAGTGAATGATAAATGGAAGCAAAAGGATGAGTCTCATGTAGAGAAAGATTATCCAAAAGAGCCTTCAGGTTCGAAGAGAAGCAAGAAGAATGGAAAAGGAAAGACACTCTATTCTTACTGTGGAAGGGGCTTTCATCCAGAAAGCACCTGTATGAGAAGAAAAATTGATGAGATGTCTCTGCTTTTGAAGAAACATAACATCATTGTACTTGCTAGCACAAGGAAGGCTTACCATAGAGAAGAAACTGAAGAATATGAAGATACATGCCATGCACTTAAGGATAGCTTATCAATAGCACATGCCTTCCTCATTGATTCTGGAGCTTCCAATCATATGGTTGCATCCAGAGAATCATACATTTCTTTGTAGTATTTTGATGGTCCTAGTATTTATATGGGAAATAACAGTAAAGTTCAAACTAGAGGGAATGGATCTATCAAGCTTGAACATGGAAAGTTCAAAGATGTGCTTTATGTTTCCTCCCTAGATGCAAACCCATTATTGGTATACCAAATTACTCATAATGGCTCTCCAAATCAAGTCATATTTGGTCCTGACACAATGGAGATCACATATATCTCTACTGGGAACATCATAGAGAATGGTGTTGCAAATCATTCCTCCAAGGCATATGAGTTCTCACACTTCATGCCATTTTCAGAACCAGTACACTCTCAACAGCCACTTGCAAGGGAAGGTAAAAACATTTCATCTACTTCTTTTGCAATTTCCACTAGTATTGCAAATCCAGCTGTATCAGTTTATGAGATTGAGATCGAGGGTGATTTAGATCTAGATCCAGTCCCTCTTTCCAAACTGGAAGCTAGGAAGATGACTAGAAATCCATCTGACACTCAGAAGGGAAAGACCCTTGTGCTATGTCATGCAATCTTACCTCCTTCAGAGAGATGCAATAAACTCCCTATAATATTCTACATGGAAAGGACTCAGTCTCACTACATTTAGAAGAATAAAGTGGATCATACACCTCTTCATCCAGCAAGAGGTAAAGGTTACATTCCTCCTCCCTTCCATCATCATTTTGGGATAATATGGAGAAGTATACATGCCAGGCTCCAGGATACCTGTGCACATAACATCATGCATGTTGCTCCACTACATCACAGAGATTGTAGCAACACATTTTCAAGTTTCTCAAACTTGAATCCTAATTCTATCTGCTTAGTTAGAGGGGGGGATTTTTTCCCATGTGGTTTTTCCCCAGCTCCTTGTGTTGAGCAGTTACTTTAGTTTGCTTGTTGTAATGCATGACCTATGGTCTTAGTTACTAGGGACCACAAATTGTCCAAGTTAGCATTCAGGGGGGTGTTAGGATTATTAATCCTCCCTTATCCAATTTGGTCATTATGTCTAAATCAGGAGTCATGTCTAAATCAGGATTCCTTTCAGTCTATTTTTAGTCACTAGCACCATTGGGTCCACTTAGCCTAATTGGGGCACATGCACTAGTTACTAAAGTGTGGGGAACACTAATTGAGGCCAACTGCCACTGATTTCACTTGCATGCATCAGTTTAGGAGCCTCCTAGATCAATCCCTACTAATTAGGATCCACTGGGAGTGTCGATACCAGCCTCCATCAGTTGAGTTCAATTGGTGACTAGTCAAGCTCAGTTAGGAGTCAGTTACTTTTAGTTCTAGTTCCCTACACTCAGTTCTATTCAGTTAGCGCTAGGATTGCATGGATGCATGCAAGTGAGGCACGTTTACTCACCTAGCTCACTCAGTTATACTAGTCAACACTGATTAGACACTTGAGTTTGGATTTTGAACTCCGATGAACTCCAATAATGATTTAGACAAGGTCAGTTAACCATTCAGACAAGTAGAGTCCAATCAATTCAAATTTCCTCACATGGATTTGAATTGCGTGTGACTATTTAGCTATTGTACTTCATTGTAATTATTATCTAATTACTTTTGATTAATGAAAGCATTCACATTTGTAAGCCATTTTTGCACTGTTTCATTCTTCAATTGTTGAGTAAATTGTGTGATCTATTTTGTGAGTTATGTGTTGATCCATAGATCTGTGTGCTCAATAAAACCAGATTTGAGCAGTTTCTCTATCTCTACTTTAATAGTGGGTGCTTTCCTAGGATTCACGGCATGCAAACATTGTCGAACCAGTTTTGCAACCGGATAGGTTTTTATTTCGTGTTCGACAATGCGAGGGTCTATTCCTAGCATCTCCTTGTACAACCAAGCAAAAACATCATGAAATTGTTTGAAAAGCTCGGTGTACTCCTTAATCTCATAAGGGGAACAATTTGCCCCAATGTAAATGGTATTAATCTTACCAGGATCATGATAAATGTTGATAGATTTCGTTGGTGACAGGTTATCCATGTTCCCTTCAGCAGTTTGACTAGGAGAGCTTAATGGGACCACGGGGCTACCAAATTTCTCACTTAAAATCACCCTAAATTCATCACACTCTAAACAATCAAGCTTAGGGAGGAAATGTGATCTATGGTGTATTTATCCCCAAGGTTGTTCTATCCCATACATAGCCTTAAGAATAGCTTCATCAGATGGAAAAACATCATCAAGGCAGTCTTGAGAGTGATATGACTCTACTGCCCAATCAGGCAGCACATAAGGGTCCTCCTCCTCTGCCCGCGAAGAGGAAGGACTAGGCTCTACAAAATGATCAATATTAACTTGATATTCCACCAATTTTGTAGGAAATGGCACCTCTATCTCGATAGGTATAGAATTATCACTTGAAGTACTCGGTGAAGGAAGAATCCAAGGATCCTCCATATGAGAGGTGCAAAAGGAGAACGAAATCAACAAGGTTGAAGCCCTACCAAGACTAGACCCAATCATCGGGCACAAGACAACTAAAGGTTCCCATGAGAGAAGGATACATACCCACACCCACATTCTCAGTTGACGGATGAGAATGATCAATAATCGGGATAGAAGCTTCCGATGATACTTTCGCACTCGGATTCTGGAAATACTTTTTATCAATAGTAATGATTTTCCCATCCAACGGAAAGCAAACAACTCAAAATAGGGTAGAGGATACAGCTTGCATATTGTACTTCCAGTTCCTACCCAGCAAAATATTGTAGTCAAGGGGCGCATCAACCACCTCAAACTCGATCACAATGGTATTCCCCCCCAATTGAACCTCTAGGGAAGGAATTATACCATGCGGCCAAAATTATCTTCCATAAAAAGAAGTCAACATGTTCATAAATTTAGACAAGGTGGGAAAACCTAAGCCCTTCCAACAAGCCAAAGACATCACGGAAGAGGCAGCGCCTTCATCAATCATAGTGTGCATGATCGTGTTGTTTAAACACTCTATGTGAATTTGAAGAGACACATAGTAAGGCAAGTGAGGATGGATTCCATGAGTTTCAAATTTGATCACAGAAGGAGAGATATCATCACCAACCCCAAGAGAATACAACAAGGTCTCTCTCCGCGAAGGACAATTATGAAGTACTTCTAATGCAGACATCGCACAAGGAGTATGGGCAGATCGAGCATTAGGATTGTGCCCCGAGCACTTCAAGACTCCCTTAGGAATGCGAGGCGGAACTTCAGGCTTATCCATAGGCTTTTCAACTCGCAAAGAGCTATTAGGTGGAGCAGGTCCTTTCCCAAGTTCTAGTTTTGACAAACCATAGTATTTCGCACGCATCACAACACTAGTATCTTTCACCATGTTGATGCACCCATGGCCACTAGCGGCATCCGGCGGATTTGTAGTTCCACTAGATGCAAAGCCAGGATCCACAGTTCTCGAATTCATATTTTGATTATTTGGTAAAGGATTTGTAAACACAGCTGGGCCCTATGCTATGAACTTTGACGCATCTTCCATATGAGGGCACAATTTAGTGAGGTGGTCATCCCCGCACAACTTACAAGGAAATTTTACCTTCCTCTTAGATTTCTTGTCCCCACCAACATTATTATTGTTATTGTTCTTGTCATTAGTCGCATTATCATTATTATTCCCACCCTTTTTATTATTTTTTCCTTTCTTTTTATTCCTTCCATGTTGTTGGTTACCTTTCGGGTTCGATGATTGCATAAAAAGTACATCCGTCGACTGGGTAGGAAGGGATGAAGCCGTAGCTTGTCCCAACGTAGACCAGTTAAGCTATAACTAGCTCACTTGTTTCATAACCGAATCCACAGGTTTGGTACTTATGAAGCCAACAATACCATCGGCATGTGGCTCGGGTTTGAACTTGGGGTCGAAATTGGAACGTGGAGCATTAGGTATGATCTCATAAAGGAGCCCGGACTGAGCATAAATCAAGTCCAACTGTTGGGCCCTAAAAATAGCTTGGTCCTCGTTTTGCGCTCCGGATGTGGAAACATCCTTCGCGATATAGGGTAACAATGACTTGAGGAACCATTCTAGAAGAAACTCTAGTGGTATAAAGGCTTTAATCATCCTCTTCCATCTACGCCACTCTTGAATATGATCTGAAATATGGGTGGCTTTGTCTTGTCGAAATGTCGACAAGAGTTCGGTACCGGCGTTGTAATGCACGGGTAGCTGGAAGTGGTTAAGAAAAGTCATATAAATATCACGAAACAAATAATATGTCCCCCAAAGTAATTCTATATACCATTTTGTGGCAGGACCCGTGAGGGTGCGTTGAACCGACGCTCTTTTTCTTTAAACTTTCAATTTCCTCACAAATTTGTGTATTAATAACTTTTCGAGCTATTTTACATCACCACAGTCTTCGTTTGTCTCCTGATGATGATCCTAGAGTAAGGATTGAAACTTCGAGAGTTTCAACTTGCTAACGCAGCTTCCTTAGATAATCAAACAGAATCATCGTTTAAGGAGTTCGAAGAGCACCAAAGATGGAAGGTCGTGACGTGCTCATCGTGATCTTCACCAACCTTACCCTTGAACTGTCGAATGTCTGAAGGAAGTTTGGTAGGAACTGTTGGCCATGCCGGGTCATGAGATATAGGATCACTTGTCAATCTCAATGGATCAGGTAGATTCAAAGTCGCAAGGAAAGGGAGCCTAGGTTGAGTCGATTGGTTTCATGCTCCCTGATAGGACTGGTTCGCATAAGGCTAACTGATATATACACCATGGCCTTGGCCAGTGGGATAATAACCTCCTCCCATTTGACCCATCTAGGGTTGCATGTAAGGATTATGATTTGGAGTACCTTAAGGCTAGGGTGCTGCAAAGCCATAATTAGGTGACTGATATGTGGGTTGATACCTGGACCCATAAGGTGTGAAGGTTTTTTCGTAAGGTGTTCCATATGAAGGTCCATAAGAGGTTCCATAAACTGGACCATGAGATGGTCCATGGGAAGGTCCATAAGGTGGTCCATGGGAAGATGCATGTCCTACTGACACATAAGGAGGCACATGGACCTGTGACACTACAGTGTTAGCAGAAGTAGAATGGACATGGATAGTAGTAGAACTCCGGCCAGAAGGCCCACTAGAGTTAGGAAGAGGATGCGTGATCAAAAAATAATTTGAAGGGATTGGTGCTGAAGACGATGGAATATGTGAAGGAATATAACTTGTGCCCCCAATATTCACATGTCTAGGTTCTGGTCCCCGAATAGGAACACTAGTGCTAGGCCTAGGCTGTGTGTGTGAAGGAACCTCACCGTAGGGATGGAAGGTGTAATGTGACTAGAGATACCAAACCTCTCCGCCTGGAAAAGAATGGAAGTGCCCCCAGGAACTGTTAGGATTATTAATCCTCCCTTCTCCAATTTGGTCATATGTCTAAATCAGGATTCATGTCTAAATCAGGAGTCCGTCTAGTCTATTTTTAGTCACTAGCACCATTGGGTCCACTTGACCTAACTAGGGCACATGTTCCAGTTACTAAAGTGTAGGGAACACTAATTGAGGTATACTGCCACTGATTGCACTTGCATGCATCACTTTAGGAGCCTTCTAGACCAATCCCTACAATTTAGGAGCCACTGGGAGTGTCGATACCAACCTTCATCAGTTGAGTTCAGTTAATGACTAGTCAAGCTGAGTTAGGAGTCAATTACATTTAGTTCTAGTCCTCTACATTCAGTTAGCGCTAGGTTTGCATGGCTGCATGCAGGAGAGGTGCATTTCTCACCTACC
>LPNX010171343.1:40143-87117 GCA_001517045.1 Pseudotsuga menziesii
TCCCCCGACAGTGATTTAGACAAGGTATTAGTTACCTACAGTCAAGTAGAGTCTAATAAATTCGAATTTCCTCATGTGGATTCGAATTGCATGTGGATATTTAAGCCATTGTACTTAATTGTAATTATCATATAATTACTCTTTGATAAATGAAAAACATTCACAGCTGCAAGCCATTTTTGCATTGTTTCATTCTTCAATAACTGAGTAAATTGTGTGATCTATCTTGTGAGTTGTGTGTTTGTCCATAGATCTATGTGCTCAATTCAATATGGTATCAGATCCTCAGCGAACAAGGAAATTCTCCTCCTCATATCTCCTACTGGATCATTTTTGAGCAAAATTTCTCCTTCCAGCTCTGCACCAGAAGCAGAAGGTTTACCACTTAATACTCCAAGTTGAGGAATTGTTGATCAATATTGATCAACTATGCTGGGTGTGATAAAAACATGAAATGTGTAGCTTGTCGACCTTACATTTCCCCTTTTGTGTTTTTGTAGGTACAACTTCAAATGGCTTCATCAATTTTGGATTCATCAGTTCCTCTTCTCACCCTATTCACAAACTATTCAAAATGGAAGATGAAGATGATTGCATCTCTAAAGAGACAAAATATATATGAGGTGTCCATTGGACTTGGTGAAGAGTCCTTCAAGAGAGAGGATGACTAGCTAAATAAATGTGATGCAGCTTATGGAACAATGTGTATGGCCCTTTCTCCTAGCATGCGCTACCTCAAACTATCTGTTAAAAATCCAAAGGATCTCTAGAAATTATTGGACAAAACCCTTGGATTGATTGATGAGGATCATAATAGCACTTTGGAGAGCACATCCAGCACCATAAGAATCCTTGATCCAAAAATATCGGCCTCCACTCTCTCTAATGAAATTGTTCAAAATGAAGAAGAAGCAAAATATTCTACACAGTCAATTCGAATTGAAGACAGTCTCCTTGCAGTGACTCCTTTTTTTGATGCTCTGGAAGTTCATGAGATATCTGATATCTCATATCCTCATATGGTTGAAATAGAAGAACACATTTGAATCTCTGATATTGAATAAAAACACTGCTGCACTTCCATGCAAACATTCACCGGTGATTTTCCTTTGAATTCTGTGCAAAATTTGCCAATAATTGCTTCCAAAAGTGAAGACGAATTTGATTTTTCTCTCTCTAATATTGTTGCTGGTGTGAAAATATGTAATACCTTATATATTTTGGAAGAAATATCATATTACCAGAGTGATCCATTTGCTCCCCATGATCTAGATCTTCCAGCAAATTCCTACAGGATTGCATGCACCAAAATTCAGAATTTTGAAGAAGAAGAAAGTTGTGCATCCACCGTCTAGGTTGACCATTTCTTTGGATCTGATATGAACCTTATTGGATATGATATGATATTATTTGTATCTGATCTGATATTTCTTGGTTTAATATTTCAAATTCATAATCTTTCAGTACTACTTGTAGCTGTTCTCATCAACGGTGTGAAGAAACAAGTACCGCAAGTCTCCTACAAAACTGTTGCTCGGGATTTGATTTCATTTCAAAATTTTGGATCTGTTGTGAACCTATTTAAGATATGATTTAATTTATTATATGATATTATTTGGTTCAAATTTTAAAATCCAAGAGCTTTCAGTCATGCTTGTAGTTGCTCTCACCAATTCCGGTGTGAAAAATCAAGTACCGTAATTTCTCTTCAAAACTGCTGCTGGGGATTTGGTGTTAGTTTCCTATTATAAGGTTGTTGATATTTTATTATGTGATTAATTAGCTATTTCAGAAACTATATCATACTATGTATCTCAAGCATTCTCTCTTAACAGTCTTGGTGCTTCTCTACCATTGATCACATGCTCATCTCCTCACAGAACTAGTAAAGAGGAAGACATTTTGCATCCGCCTGAACACTCACTCCTAACACTTGGGGATGATTTTACCACTCATGGTTTGATGTTCATGGATGAAAAATATCAGTTTCTTGAGTGTTCCTCACATGTTCTAAATCCTCAAGAACCTTTTCTCACTTATCAGTTGATTTCAGTTGCTCTACATGGGTCCATTCTTCATCCGGCAGTTGTCTATATTTCTAATTTAGTTGAGCATATCATTCTTCTTCCAAAGAGGAACATTCCTCTAGACATAATGATGGAGAGGTTCACATTCCAGTTCCTTGGATACCTATGCACAGAAGAACCAGATTGATCCCGATTCTACCTGCTTAATTAGAGGGGGGGGATTTTTTTCCATGTGGTTTTTTCCCCAGCTCCTTGTATTGAGAAGTTACTTTACTTTACTTTATGTAATGGGTGACCTATGGTCTTAGTTACCAAGGCCCATAGATTTTCTAAGTTAGCATTCAGTGGGGGTTTTAGGATTATTAATCCTCCCTTGTCCAATTTGGTCATATGTCTAAATCGGGAATTCGTCCAATATATTTTTAGTCACTAACACCATTGGGTCCACTTGGCCTAATTGGGGCACATGTTCCAGTTACTAAAAGTGTGGAGAACACTAATTGAGGTCTACTACCACTAATTGCACTTGCATGCATCAGTTTAGAAGCCTCCTAGACCAATCCCCACAATTTAGGAGCCACGCAGAGTGCCGATACCAACCTTCATCAGTTGAGTTCAATTAGTGACTAGTCAAGCTGAGTTAGGAGTCAGTTACATTCATTTCTAGTCCTTTGGATTCAGTTAGAACTAGGTTTGCATGGCTGCATGCAGGAGAGGCACATTTCTCACCTACCACAGTCAGTTAGCTGTAACCAGGAATATTTCACCTTCTGCGGACAGAAGTTGTTCCTCTGGTCTAAATGGTTCAAATCTAGAACAAATGAGTGAACGACAAAGGATGAAGACCCTCCTTAGATGTCGTAGACACCTGGAATGCTGCTTTGATAGTGAACATGTGTACGTGCAACCAGATCAAACATGCAAACATATCAAAGCTACTAGAACAACATCTACTTATCCATGTTAGTGACTAAGGAATCTAACAACATGTACATGCGAAATCAAAACAACAGTAATGTGGGACATAAATCAGCTTTGCATTAAGATGAATGGAGAATTTTACAACCAATTAAGCCTTAGTGTCGACATTCATCTCCATGATACCAACACTTCATCCCCATAAGCTACAACTTTTCTCTCTATGCTCTCCAATGGATTGGGCCAAGTGGTCAATCCAACAACATAACAATACCTCTATAGCTCCCCCCCTCAACCATGGACATGAGCTTGTATTTATAAGGCTCAATGTATAGGAATGGTTAAGATATTTGTGGATGAGGTGGCCTCTAAGATCCTATGATGGGGGATCTCAAGCTCAACTGACCCACAATGATAGGGATAAGGGAGGACATGAGGCTCATGATCTAGAAGCCTCGAGAAACTTCTCTTTTTCCCATTTTACCCAAGGTACTGCTTTTATTCTCTTATGACAGAGTGGTTTAGATGAGAAATGCTTATGGACCACAGGCCACAAGCAGTGGCACCGCATATGGAAAACAGGATGAAGGTGGTGCAAGCAAAGTACCACTCATGGTTCACAGGGAAAGCACAATGCTGAGTATTTTCATGTAGAATTGACAAACAACATGGGTTTCCACTCCAAGTGTTGGGATTAAGGGCAAGTATGTAATTCAAAGGTCTTATCACATGGTGGTGACAGGATTTTGGTATAACAGGATGCCCCCCAAAGCGTGAGTCTTAGAGGGATACGATAAATGAGAGCTTTGAGAGAACAAGTTGTCGCTTAGAGGCAGAAATGTCATCTCAATCGGAGCATGTCGTCAAGTAGGCATCTGTAGTACATAAATATTTTGACTCATAGACATAAGTAACCAACTCATGGCTGCAGACCAATACAAGGCAGATCCATGGGAGGAATAAACAAGCATGGCTACTAGAATACAGCATAGATCCATGTGATAGAGGACTCAAACTTGGACATAGCTACCAAACATACAATGTAGATCTATGTCATACAGATGCAAATTTGAGCATAGCCATGACCATACAAATGTAGATCCATGCTAGATATACAAAACGCCATCGCAACCTGGGGAAAAGCAATGAGCGCTTTAAACAAATACCTAGGGTCTTCGTCTCGTCTTCTGTAAAGTACGATTCTATCCATGTGATTACAATGATCTAAAGTTGAACATGGTACAAACCACTTGATTACCGGCCAATGATGTGAACCATTAACAAGTGTGAGGGAGATCACCATTGATGACAATGATTCCCAAGGTACCCTAGTACAATCTACTGAGTGTGAATAGATGTCCTGATGTCGAACACCCAGTCAATTCTATCAATCAAAGGTCAATGATGTGAACCTATGTCAAGAGCGAGAGAATATGTCATTAAGGCATACAAATCTCAAGGTACTAAGTTTTTGTTTCTAAGACTATTTCCCAGATGATGAGCCGATGTCGAAGGGAATAGTCTCATTGAAGGAGGGCCATGATGAGTCCCACATCAACAACACAAAACTCGGAACATAGTTTCGAAATGATGTAAATGTAGTAACCATAGGACTGAATCAAAAGTACTAAAATGGAGATTTTTTTGACTGTAGAGGAAAAACTTCTTCAACTTCTCTTTGAACATCGGGTGGCACGACAAAAGACTTGGCAACATGATTGAATGGGACAAATACACAATACGACAGTGGACAATGCATTCTTTTGAAGACTCAAAGGAGTGGCATGACTCATGAAAATGGATGGTCATGGAGATCAGCTGAATACCCAATTGACTGAAATTATATGCAGACAAGTGCCATGTTCAAAGGTAACAACAAACTACTGCCATTTATTTTCAAAATGATTCCCTTCCCATTTTCCCCATCATGATCGATGAGTGCCTCTTTTCAGTTTTACGAGTTCAAAGAGGGTAACAAACACTCGGTATAGCTTGTCTGAAGACAAGTCCAAACTCATATGTTTTACAAACCTAAGAGAGGAGGGGTTCGTTCCCAAAAGCGGGTCTCTCAATGTTTAATTTAATGAGTCCAATGAAAGAAAATTCAGTATCATTCATGTTTAGAGAGTCTAAACGACTATGGAAGGAGACTCCAAAGGGGTCTTTTTTCGTATGATTTAGTCCCTAAGGCCCAAAAAAGTGTAAAATCATACCTTAGAGAACTCTTCCAGTCATGGTTGGCTAGAGTGTTTCTTTTTCGTAAATAGTCTATCCGAACCGAAAAAGAGATAACCTACCATCAAAAAGATGACTCTTCAAATGCTTTAATGAGCGTGAAGAAGACAATATCGCTCGACTATATTTTCACCTTTTAAGAGTCTGAAAAGAGCTTAAAGATGACTCTATTGACCTTTTTCATGTTTCAATCCAGAGCACAAAAAAGTAACAAACTAAGCTTAAACCACTTTTCATGTTTTAACCAGAGCACTAAAAATGAAAAGTAAGCTCAACACCATCTTACTGTTTTTAACAAGCTCAAAGATCAGTTGAAATAATGCTCGAAGATTGGTTTCATTTTTACGCAAGCTTGAAACCAATGGGTAAAATATGCTTGAAAAATCCCATTAACATGAAATACAGAGGTTGGTATCTTGCCCCCAACATGATTGTTAGCGAAGCTTACCCCTAGCATGATTGCTAGGAGCTCGACATGCCCCCCAAGCTTCGTTTCATTTGACGATTCTTCTTCCATACCCAAACTAAAAACCTAGTTACTAATGTGAAAATGTTCACTAGGGGGGTAGGAAGAACGAGAATCGGGTAGGTGAAAAGAAGGTTCAAGTTCTAACACGAAAGTGAAGACTCGACTCAAGGGAACGGGATCTGTTTCATTTTTACACAAGCTTGAAATGGAAGGTAACTATGCTTGGAACATGGTTTCATTTTTATGCAAGCTTGAAACCAAAAGGCAAACTATGCTTAAGGAGATCCATTTCATTTTTTAATGAGCTTGACATAGAATGGGAACTTTTCTCAACACATGGTTTCATTTTTATGCAAGCTTGAAACCAAAATGTAAACTATGCTTAAGGAGTGGTTTTATTTTTTAACGAGCTTGAAACCAAAAGTAAACTACGCTCTCAAACATACTCCTACCGAACATGATATCCAGAGGTTGGTAGGTTTCCCCCATTTCATAAAAGCTAGCGGCTAAGCTCCATTACGATTTCCATAGATTAGATCCATGCCCCCCCATTTTACCTATGATGGGAAGAAGCTAACTAGAAGGGGAAAGAGCCACAAGAACATGCGGCACATTCAGGGCAGTCTGATTACTAGGAGTGATGCAATGGTCAGGTGTAACAAAGGAAAGTTGATCAATGGTCACAATCTTCCCATCATGGGGAAAATGCATAACTCTAAAGAGTTTGGACACAACAGCCTTCATGGCATAAACATAATCATGTCCAAGGAGTAGATTAAAATATGAAAGACCTTGGACCACCATAACATCAATACAGACAGTTTTCCCTCCTAATGTAATAGGCAAATAAGGAAGGGTCCCTAAAGGTGCCGTAGATCTTCTATTAAAAGCGAGTATCTGATCGATGGCTGGCACAAGATGAGGAGACCCTAAAGCTTTCCAAGCAGTTGAGGATAGAATACTAACAGAATCCCCTTCGTCGACAATAGTATGAAGTATTCGCCTAGAAGTAACATTCACAACTATCTGGAAAGGAACACTTGAATGAAGACGAGACTCTGTTAGGTTACTCCAGTCAAAGGAAATAACCTCACTACTCGAAGAGGGTTCTGTCAAAACAGATAAAATTTCCTCTTGTTGAGAACAATCAGAACGAAGCATAAAAACTTCAGCAGGTTTTGGTTCATTCTCTATTGCAAGAGAAGAACAAGACGAATATTTGGTCAAAGAGACTACTTTAGTCTTAACACTCTCTGATGAAAGAGTGAGATCGAGTGGAAATGACATCAACTCGACCACTTCACTCTCCAAAGGAAGAGTGGGATCAATTATAGATGAAACTAAATTGATCACTTGGTCAACCAGCGAGGAATCAGGGGATAACTTACTATCACTTGTTGGAATCACCTGTTGATGATCCGTAATATTTTCCAACCAACACGAAGCTTCATCCATGCTTGGACAAAGAAAAGTATGATCCATAGCCTTGCATATCAAACAAGGATACAAGACTTTACCCTTACGAAATTTTACCAATGGGTCACTGGTTGAGAGAGTATCATCAACATGATGATCAGAGGTTGATGACACAGACGGTTTGGATCTTTTAGACCACTCTTCTTGTACATGGGAGAGACCGGGACACTCCTTAAGAAGCTGGTCCCCCTTGCAAATCTTATAAGGGAACTTGGGTTTTTCGAGTTTTCTCTTAGAATGAGCACCATCAAGAGCAGGTGGTTGCTACTTTTTCTCTTTCTTATCCTTCTTCTTTTTACCCTTCCCTTTCTTCTTCTTCTTATCCACATGACTACTAACCATAGAGCTTTGGTCAAGCGAAGAAGAAGAAAGGGATGAAGCAAGAACCAGTGAAGAAGGAGCAAGATTAGGTTGAGGTCGATCCTCTCCCGGAGGAGAGGTGACATTTGATACATTAGGTGTAATAGGAATTACCGGATTAAACAGCCAGACCGATAATCCTATAGTTAATCCAGGAAGATTTAGAGTGGAAATAAAGGGAGGACCAATACCTTCACTTGGAGGGAATACAAAAGGTACACCTTGGAAAGGGACCTCTTGAGTGGTAGTCCCAGATTGGGATGCCATCTCTAAACTTTCTAAAAAACCCCTAACTATCACACACAATCAAGTACTACTCAAACTAAAAGCAACAAGCAAACATGTGAAAGGAGTGGATAAGAGTCAGGAACCTCACAGGATAGGCCAAAAGGATAACTCAGACGGTTTGAGGATTCCTAAAAGGGTCTCCCGATATACGCAAGGTACATGGGAGCTCAAATCGGTAGTAGTGATGTCTAATGCATAACCGTACACAAGGGGCCTTCCGATATATAATCGAGTACATGAAGTACCTTTCTATATACCTCAAGGGTACGTGAAAGGCCGTTCGATATACCGACGGTATGTGGAAGAACCGTGCGAGTCCCGAGATGTAATGCAGACGAGTAATGATAGCTCCTATGCTTAACGATGCCCAAACACGTCTCTAACTTATCACTCAAATTGCTAAAAGTTTTAACCTAATACTACCGTTAATTTTATCTTGTGCGTTTAGGTGGAACCATGGAGTGAAAACTTGAATTTAAAGAAGATGCACACTGATCTATATGATAATGCAAGTTTTCCTCTTCAATGAAATTCTACCTAAGAGAGGGAGAGAGATTTACTTTTCTTCCCAAAAATGCACACCCAAATGCAAACGCAATTCTACCTTTTCAAACAAAAAGTGAAATATCGATGCACCCCAACAATCTTCAAGGAAAAATAAAAAAGAGATCTAGAGAACATCAAACATAAATAAACCAAAATGTTTCCTATCTTTTCATGCTGGAAAAAGATGCATAAAAACTTAATGGAAAGATGATTTCACTAACGTTTCCAAACAAAACTAACTCTAATGCATGCAAAGCTGAAAACAGATATTTCTTCTTAATGAAAGTAAGATCTAGAATTTCAAACAATCATGCACAAAAGAAGAACAAAACCGTTCAACAACGCGTGCAAATAAAGCAGAGAGAGAAAACTAAAACTTCTCTTTGAAATAGACAAGGAAACAAAGAACAAATCTTTCCTACCAAGCACTGAAAAAATCATCATGCAAAAGGAAACAAGGATCGCCCCAAAGCAAAGAAAGACTCAAAACAACATGGATCACTCATGCATTCCAAGTCCAAAACAAACCAAAGCATACCCAAGAAAATGAAATCTATATTTCCAATTCCAATGAATAATATCTACAAAAAAGAGCAAGAGGTTTCAAGCAAAGAAAATAATGTAAAATCCAACACAAGAAACATAAACTCTCTTTAAATGTAGAGGAAATATAACAATCAAAGCGACTGTAGAATATACAATTCATGGCCGTGAGGGAGCATTTTTTTTTTAAATACACTTCATTTTCATCAAAAAGTAAGCCAAAAACACACAAAAAATCAAAATACAAAGTCTGGAACAGGGCCTACCTGGCACCGCGCTGGAGGGGTGTTGACAGAGCGGTTATAGACCAGCATCGATTCTCGCCAACAGGACTCAGGCGGTGGCACCGCATGCTGCTAACTAGGTTCAGGTGGTGGCACCGCTTCTTGCCAACTGCATAAGAGCAGTTCCCTGTATAGATCCAAAACACAAAGGAGAATGACAGATCAAGTTAGAAAAAGATCAGATCAAGGTAAAAACTGATAGATTGAGAGTAAAAAAGAGCATAAAAGGTCAAAATAATTTAGATCTAGACAGATATGGAAGCTTCAAACCAAAATACACTGAGTCCAATAGCATATCTGACTGAAGAGAGTTGGATACAGAGCCTAGATTCGGATAAGAGTTGAAGAACTAAGGAAGATCAGATCAACTGATACATGTATCTATTCCCCAGTGGAGTCGCCAAATTTGTAACCAGGAATATTTCAGCTTCTGTGGACAAAATCCATTTCTCTGGTCTGAATGGTTCAGATCCAGAACAAATGAGTGAACGACAAAGGATGAAGACCCTCCCTAGATTTCGTAGACACCTGGAATGCTACTTCGATAGTGAACCTGTATACCTGCAACCAGATCAAACATTCAAACACACCAAAGCTACCAGAACATCATCTACTTATCCATGTTAGTGACTAAGGAATCTAACAACATGCACATGGAAAATCAAAACAACAATAATGTGGGACAGAAATCAGCTTTGCATTAAGATGAATGGAGAAGTTTACAACCAATTAAGCCTTAGTGTCGACATGCATCTCCATGATACCAACACTTCATCCCCATTAGCTCCAACTTTGCTCTCTATGCTCTCCAATGGCTTAGGCCAAGTGGTCAATCCAACAGCATAACAATACCTCTATAGTTCCCCCCCTCAACCATGGACATGAGCTTGTATTTATAAGGCTCAATGTATAGGAATGATTGAGAGATTTGTGGATGAGGTGGCCTCTAGATCCTATGATGGGGGATCTCGAGCTCAACTAACCCACAATGATAGGGATAAGGGAGGACACGAGGCTCATGATCTAGAAGCCTCGAGAAACTTCTCTTTTTCCCATTTTACCCAGGGTACCTCTTTTCTTCTCTTATGACAGAGCGGTTTAGATGAGAAATGCTTATGGACCACAGGTCACAAGTGATGGCAACGCTTATGGCAAACAGGATGAAGGCAGTGTGAGCAAAGTACCGCTCATGGTTCACAGGGAAACCACGGTGCTGAGTATTTTCATGTAGAATTGACAAACAACATGGTTTTCCACTCCAAGTGTTGGGATTAAGGGCAAGTATGTAAGTCAAAGCTCTTATCACATGGTGGTGACAGGATTTTGGTATAACATTAGACTTAGTCAACACTGAAGTAGACACTTGAGTTGTGTTTTAGAACTCTGTTGAACTCTGGTAATGGTTTAGACAACGTCAGTTAACTATTGAGTCCTCCGACATTGATTTAGACAAAGTCTTAGTTACTTACAATCAAGTAGAGTCTAATCAATTCGAATTTCCTCATGTGGATTCGAATTGCATGTGGCTATTTAAGCCATTATACTTCATTGTAATTATTATCTAATTATTCTTTGATAAATGAAAAGCATTCACAGCTGCAAGCCATTTTTGCACTGTTTCATTCTTCAATAACTAAGTAAATTGTGTGATCTATCTTGTGAGTTGTGTGTTTTTCCATAGATCTATGTGCTCAATTTAATAGGTGCAGCACCAGGGTAAACACCCGATCCATCATGAGGTGCCATATCGATCTCAGGAATATCAAGCATGCCATACCTAATAGTTCTAGTGTTAGCGGATGCGTGGTGAGTCTCATCGCCCGGAAGCCAATACTGGCAATTAGGGTGTGTGGAATCTGTGAATCGTGAAAAATATTCATATGACGGTCCAGCCGAATGATGACCAGACCCTACCAAAGTCCCATATTTGCTCGGAGGTTCATCTTCCCATACATGATGAGGAAGATCAGGGATCTCCGGGATCTCATGCTCATTATCACCCATAGTGTGTGAATCAAAGTGAGAATGATTCCTCCCGGACTATCTAGTTCTCTCTCCCAAAGGAGGAGGAGACATGGAAGGTAGAAGTCCTACTAAATGATGAGAACAGCAAGGTGTCGTACCCAAATCCACAATGTATCAATAAAAAGAAAATACTCGATCTAGCTACATAACCCTAAGCAATCTAGAGTGCACAGAGCATACACCTAAGAAAATATAAATCCAAATCACAAGCAAACCAAGGGTAAGATAAGTGAGCTCCTGAATGAAGCAGGTATGTCTCACCTAGGAGATGCTTGAGACTCCCATGCACAACAAGCAGAGGTTCATAACCAATTATAGTGGCCCTTCGATTCAATGCATATATAAACTCTGTTGTCTGACCCCTACCTAGCCATGACACCTACAAAATAACCTCTGCAAATACCCCCTCGATAACCTAGGTAAGGAAACTAAGGTCACCTCAATATAACCAATGCTTAGGCTGACAGTCACAGACGGGATCGACCGTATTGCCAGGGTAGCAAAGCCCGAAGCTTGAAATCACAACTGATACCCCAAGGGTGCACCAATCAATACCTCAAAGGCCCCTAGATATGAATACAATCCTAGAAATATCTCCGGTGCTCACAGAAAGTGACCAAGGGTCATCCCAATCACAATCGCATGCACTACCTCATGCTTAACTCCCATGTAAGAGGAGCATCCTGAGAAACACTAATTATATCAAGGGTTTCACACTCTCACCTGGACAGATACCTACTTGTTTTGTTTAGTGGTCTTGGAGAATTAACTCACAATGGACTATTCCAATACCCTAAAACCTATTCTTGTTGATGCACCCTATAAAAGAAAAGAGTGTAATTCATTTTATTAAGCATTGATTTTAGTTGGTTTTGATTACTCAAAGGGTAAATGGTCGTGCAACTAATGAATTTATGACTCGGCAATGAAGTAAATATGCACACCTAACAAGCAATTCCAAGTGCAATGTGTAGAATGAAGAACATGGTATGCCACTACATGAGGTGCAATATTTTTCCTTCAAATATAAGTGCAATCATTCCTATATGAAAATCTAACTATAATAATAGTAAGCAAACCTAATGCAAGTACCGTGCCAATGCAAAATGCAAAATATACATAACTATGCAAAAGAAAAAAATATTTTTGTATTGTTTGCAATAAATGAGATATGGAAGAAAATAAATGACTCTACAACCCCCAGACCCTGCAACTACTCACAAATAGCAGCCAAGCAAGGCACCAAGGTAAAAGAGACCTAATGCACTAATCTCAAAACAAAAAATGTATAAATGGATGACAAGAACAAAGCTTAAAAAATAAACTAAAATCAGTCTCTGGTCAGAAACAAAGGGTGTATACAGACACCAGAAGCATCCAAGAAGACTCATCAATCATCAGAACTGACCCAGCAACAGTTAATCCTCCAACTAAGGCTCAAAATAAAACCATATGCAACTATTCTTAGTAAAAGAGCGTACATACGTTATTGTTCAAGGAAAACCTGTGTGTATACGCAATTGTGAATGCAAAAACCTGCATACAAGAAGAAAAAGGCATTAAAATAGGGCAAACAGACAAGCTAAGACAAAATTTACTTCTTCAAGACCCTACTAGGAAAACATGCCCCCAGACCCGGCACAGAAACAGAGAAATCAAGAGCAATTCAAGTACATTGAATACCAAAAATCTCCAAAGAGAAACAACTAGGAACCTCCCCGGTTGAGTTGCCAATTCTGTTATGGAGAGAAACTTCCTATTGCTTGGGGTGTACCACAACAGATAAATTTGACACTAGAAATCAATCTTTCCCAATATGAAAGAGAAACCAAACATCTAACACTAAGGAATACTGAATCCTTCCTTGTTCTAGATGGTTGAAGTAGATCCCCATTAAGCTTTCTGATTCACGCTTGCGTTAGCAATTCGCTCTCAACAACAGCAAACAAGACAAGCATGCTCTACAATAGTCTGTTAGACCTACTCTACCATATATATTCAACAATGCATATACAATTAAACACACCCATGGATTCAATATTCATATTCAATTGAACATAATTGGACAGGAAAAGATATTTCTATTAATAAAATCAGAGATTACAATGGCGACAACCTCTGTCAACACATCTACAAACCACAGAAACCGAGTCCTCCACCTGGGCCTCCACCACCTCAATCCTCCATCTCTTGATAGCAAGCTCATGAGCAAAGGAAAGCTTTGGAAGAACACAAAGTGCTCCAAAGGGACAAAGGGATGCAGACTCAAGTACAAGCAAACTTTGGCAACAATGAACTATATTTTCCTTGCTCTTCAATTCCTCCTCCTCAATGTATCCAAGGGGTTCCTTATATAGCACTCCAAAAGGGTAATGGAGGGTCGAATCCGTGAGTTCTCAAGGCATTTGGAAGGCCAAGAGTCAAGTTATTCGAACTCATATGAGGAAAATTCCAAAAATGTTTGGACTTATGCACACATCCCAATGTACGTGGGTTTGAGGTCAAAAGTCGTGTGTACACGCAAGTATATGTTTAAAAGTCGCTTGTACATGCAAGTATATGTTTAAAAGTCGCGTATAGCGGGGTTTTTAAGGGATGAACTTGGAACATCAAAGGATAATATAAGTCCATGGGGTCTAAAGAGTCTGCAGAGGGACAGGGAATGCCATCAATATGTGATCAACCATGTGTGGTAAAATCAGCTATAACAATCTTAAAACCATGACACTAGCCCAATGTGGGGTTGATTGTAAATCTTTTGTAAAATATTTAAGTTTTCCCATAGTTGGTAAAGCATAGTTGTAAAAGATTCCAATTTGATAGGTGTTATTGTAAGTATGATTCAAGGAAACTAACTCCTTAAACAATGGAATGACTCAAGGGAGTTATAGAAATATCTGGGAAGAGTTGCATGAATGTAGAGACTAGTTTTGAGGAGTCATGAATTGAGATAGGTTCGAATTCTATTTTTAGAATTAGTTGCTTAAGTCTAGGAAACAGTTCAGTGATTGTAGTAATCAATTTCAATGAGCTAGAAGCTCAGCTTTGTGGGTATGAATGTAAGCCTACAAGCGTGAAAAAGGAGGGGGGAAATGGCCAAACAAGGGATATGAGGCCATAGGAGAAGTTAGTCAGGGTTTTTCTTTGTTTTGTATGTACAGTTTTATTATTGAATGAGAAAGGGAAGATTCATCAATTATTGTGTGCTTTTCTTTGATACAGTCTGTGTGTAATGTATTTGAATTTTTTGATGAATGTTAGTTAATGAAGAAGAGTTTTTACTGTGCATAACCCTAACGAGGAACCGGTTTAAATGGATGAATGATTGTAATATATGTTTTGTGTGCATGCATACCTAATCTTGGGAAAGAGACAGAGCAATTCTGAATGATTATATGATTGTATGAAGCATAGAATAGGTTTTAGATACCTGTAGTTCTATGTAACTCTGTGTGAGTATAATTGATGAAACAGAGTTGTGTAGAATCTTCTTGGAATATTATAGTTCGCAGAGCTGGGTAGAATATCTATAAGGGGTTCCAATTCATATGAAGTTGGATAGAACCTATATAGGTTCCAATTTCTACAAAAGACTGTCGAAGACTTGAAAGAGTCCTATAAAGGACCTGTCAAATGCTTGACTATGTGATAAGGATCTTGTGCTCCTGTGTAACACCCCGATTTTGACCCCATTTTGCATTTAAATAAATGATGTAAATAATCATGGTGTGGAGCTAGGAAAAAGCCCCACCATCGACTTAGTATTTATGTTTCGGCAATTAAGGTGTGGTCGATGGTATTTTTTTTTATGCTAGTTGAATATTAACAGTTGAACATCATATTAAATTGCAATTTTAATTAAAAACCCTAGCTAGCTATGTGAACGCAACTAAATGATATGGGGGTATGATTTTTCCTAATTATGAGGGAGTGGGGGATTGGAAGAGTGGGAAAATTCAAATTGGGCAGAGCCCCACTTTGGGAAAAACGTTTTTTGAATTTAGTGGGCAAGAAAACACCAAAAAAAGCCACCTTTCCCTCATGCGGAAACGTTTCACCTTCCCTCACGATTTGGATTGAGCAAAACATTTTTGGAAAACCCAATGGGGCATTCATGCAAGAGCCAACAAGCAGAAATGATTCTGAGTCTGAACCTTTCTGAAATTTCTCCTGTCCAATGATCTGAATCCTTCATGTTTTTGGTTTTTGTGTTATGAATTTTTCCCATGTTCGGCAATTTTGTTCTCTCTCACGTTTTCCCCTATCTGTTAGTTGTTTTCCTGAACATGATTTCCCTGAATCTAATTGTGTGTCTTTGTGTTGAAATACCAGCAATGTTTTTCATTTTTATATTTCTGCTGCAGTCAGTTTGGCACCGGCAATGTTCAAAAATTCGTAAATTTATGTGTGTGTATGTAATCCCTGGCATATGTTATGTTTGATCAATCCCAGGACTAAGATCCCTGTGTGTGCATCCACGTTTGGAATTTTAATTGATTGAAGGAATCGAAATAGAGTCTAGACTTGCTTGATACACCTAGTGTGTGAAAGAACCTCACAGACCAATCTAGAAGGTTGGTTTTCTTCTTTGAATGCCCTGAATAGCACTGGAAGGGAAGGCATGGAGCATGAAAAGAAATATGCCACTCATGATCTATAACTTGCATCCATAGTAAATGCTCTCAAGATGTGGAGACATTACTTGATGGGAAGAATATTTGAGCTAAAGACGTAACATTGTGGTCTGAAGTATTTGTTTGATTAGCCTCCTCTGAATGCTAAGCAAGCAAGATGGTTGGAGTTTTTATCTGAGTTTGATTTTGAAATCAACCACATAAAGGGAAAAGAGAATAAGGTAGCTAATGCACTCATCAAGAAGGTGTAGGAAATGCATGTGGCGTCCATTAGTATTTTCCAATCAGATTTGAGGCAGCAGATTGCTAATCATGTTGCTGAAGGTGAATTGTATGCAAAGGTCAAGGATAAGTTGTAGCAGTGAAGCCTTGAAAAGAAGCATGAGAGATATAAATTGGAAGAAGATGGAATTCTTACCTATAAGAACAGAATTTATATTCCGAACTTAGTATATTTGAGGAGGGTTGTTATGGATGAGAGCCATCAAGATCCATATTCTGGTCATCCAGGATATCAGAAGACGATTGTTACAACTAGAAAGCAATACTTTTGGCCAGGAACGAAAAAGGACATGGATGAATATATTTCAAGGTGCATGAAATGTCAGCAAGTGAAGGTTGAACATCAACATCCAGCAGGTTTGTTGTAGCCTTTGTCGGTTCCAAAATGGAAATGGAAAGTTATTTCCATGGATTTTATTACAGGATTTCCAATGACTTGGAGACAACATGATTCCATCATGGTTGTGGTAGACAAGTTGACAAAGGAAACACATTTTATACCAGTTAATTCTACGCATAAGACTGATGACATTGCAAAGATGTTCAGGAAGGATATTTTCACACTGCATGGATTGCCTAAGGCAATAGTCTCTGACAGAGATGTCAAGTTCACTTCCAATTTTTGGAAGGGGTTGTTTGCAGATTTGGGTACAAAGTTGAATTTCAGCACTGCCTACCATCCTTAGACTGATGGACATACCGAGAGAGTTAACCAGGTGCCGGAAGACATGCTTCGCATGTATGTGATAGAAAAACCAACCAAGTGGGAAGACTATTTACACCTGGTAGAGTTTGCTTATAACAATGGACAGTAAGTGTCCTTGGGGATGAATCCATATGAAGCTTTGTATGGAAGAAGGTGTAGTACACCAATGACTTGGGATAATCTAGTGAACAGGGTTGTGCTTGGTCCATAATTGCTCAAGAGATGGAGCAAGAAGTTGTAAAGATCAGGCAGAATTTGAAGGCAGCCCAGGACAGACAGAAAAGTTATGCAGATAAGCATAGGGTGAACAGGGAGTTCAGTGTTGGGGATCATGATTACCTCAGAGTAAAGGAAAAGAAGAGTTCCTTGAAGCTTGGAAGTTGTTCCAAGTTGTCACCTAGATACTGTGGGTCGTTTGAAGTACTTGAAAGAATAGGGCTAGTTGCATATAGACTTGCATTGCCTGCTAGAACTAGAGCTCATAATGTTTTTTATGTTTCTTTGCTTAAGAAATATGTACATGATCCTAACCATGTAATAAATTGGGATGTGATACAGGTGGAACCAGAGGGAGAGTTCCAAATCGATCCTATGTGCATCCTCACTAGGAAGGTCACAATGCTCCGAAACCGAGCAATAGGACAAGTGAAGGTCCAATGGGAGCACTATGGTCCTGAATAAGCTACGTGGGAGATAGAGGATTCCATGTGACTGGCACATCCATTTTTCAAATCTGCAGATTGTTGAGGGTAGTACCAGCAAGCATTTTTGTTCAATGTTGTAAAGCACTGAGTGCAGTTCTGTTGAAGGGGGAGGGGAATGTAACACCCCGGTTTTGAGATGGGGGCATGATTTTTCCTAAGGATGAGGGAGTGGGGGATTGGAAGAGTGGGTAAATTCTAATTGGATAGAGTCCCACTTTGGGAAAAACGTTTTTTGAATTTCTTGGGCAAGAAAACACCAAAAACAACCACCTTTCCCTCATGCGGTAACATTTCACCTTCCCTCACGATTTGGATTGAGCAAAAAAAATTTGGAAAACCCAATGGGGCATTCACGCAAGAGCCAGCAAGAAGAAATGATTTTGAGTTTGAACCTTTCTGAAATTTCTCTTGTCCGACGATCTAAATCCTTCATGTTTTTTTGTTTTTGTGTTATGAATTTTTCCCTTGTTCAGCAATTTTGTTCTCTCTCACGTTTTCCCCTATCTGTTAGTTGTTTTCCTGAACACGATTTCCCTGAATTTTATTTTGTATATTTGTGTTGAAAGACAAGCAATGTTTGCGTTTTGGTATTTCTGCAGCAGTCGGTCTAGCACCGACAATGTTCAGAAATTCGTAAATTTTTATGTTTGTATGTAATCCTTGACATCTGCTACGTTTGATAAATACCGGGACTGATATCCCTGTGTGTGCATACATGTTTGGCATTTGAATTTATTGAAGGAATGGAAATAGAGTCTAGACTTGCTTGATAAACCTAGTGTGTGAAAGAACCTCCCAGACCAATCTAGAAGGTTGGTTTTCTTCTTTGCATGCCCTGAATAGTACTGGAAGGGAAGGCATGGCCTGAGGGACTGTGTAGCAGAGAAGGGAATGCTTCCTTATGTTGGGTGTGTAATTGTTTAGAAATCAGGATAGATCCACTGTGGGTGTTCATAGCTCTGGGGTTGAGCTCACTAGCTTAGCAGTCAGTCTTTCCACCTCCTTGGCAGCCTGGTAAACCCAACTAGAAGGATGGCTTGGCTGGTAGCTGGATAAACCCATCTGTTGGCTTGGTTGTGTCTCATGTGAATTCGGCTAAGTGTAAACCATTGGTTGTGTAGTCTAATAAACCCAACTATGTTGGCTTGACTAAATTTAAATTGTATCCTTGGCTATGGGTGAAGTCTGCTAGTGTTCCTTATTCCTTGGGGAAGATCATGCCCAGCTCGGGGGTGGCAGTTTTGCTGAGAGATTAAAGAGCACACTGACCTATGGTTGGGTGGAACATTGCAGTGACATATCTGGTTGCGGGACAAGCTTCTTTCAAATATAAGTATTCTTGTGTATTTAAGTTCTGCAACTGTATTTTCCTATGAATTATTATGAAATTATGATGAACATGTTCAATGCATGAATGTGTTGAATGAATTATTTGCTTCCACTGTATATATCATGTACATTTCATTATGCATCTATTTATACTTATGAATGTTTTATTTTCAAGCAATTTTTATATTAGGCCCATGGGGCTTAGTTTTCTCGGGTTGTTAGATGTTAGTCACGTCCTCTCTGCCAAGTAAGGGTTGGGAACATGATATCCTGTATAAATCTATCTCGCATAATTGAAGAACGATATAGGGAAGGTGAAGTTCCTATGAACTTCATGAGACGAGATTAATTTCTGCGTTATTGTAGTAGAGCCGAGAATCTAGAGGCATCGCAGACTAAATGTGTAAATATGGCAGAGGATCGGAGCTCTTGGAGAATCAAGTGGGGTGGGCACAGGACCTGATTCCCTTTTGTGCAGGCTCGTTATGTGTGAAGAAGCCATGGAGGCTTTGTTCGGGGATAATCATTTTTCTTGTTGGGTTCTAAGACGAGGATAAGGGGTCGTGGGCCATTTATCAGGGCCGCCTCACTCATTTGAAGTCGGCAGCGGGGGTGATGAAGGAGGTCGTGGCCATTTGGAGGGTTGAGCCACGTTTACAGCAAGATGAGAGTTTTTTGGAGGAGGAAGCATGAAATTGCAGCAGGCCACAAATATTTGAAGAGAATCATGGACCATTTCGGGGTCGAGACACCCATTTAGTAGACCGTGAGTATTTCTGGATCAAGCTGTGTTCTTTGGTAGTAGGCAGAGAAATTTTGGATGGGACAAAACTGCATACTTGATCGTTTTATGGTTTTTAACCTATGTGGAGTGTGTTGTGCTAATACACTAAGAGTTAAATCCTCGGAGGATAGGTCTATGTTGAGGTAGGTCGGCATCATTAAGTATCGGACTTGTCCCTTCCACCACTCTGATATGGCGTGGTCTTCTTCTTCCTATGGCATTAGGTAACCATATTTTGGTTTGTAGGTACCCCCACTTGGGTTCTTTGTCCATAGGATGATATCCTCCTCATTAGTAATTTGTATGGGGCACTCATCAAGAGATTTTATGTATCTATCCCAAATAATCATATCCTCGTCCATAAAACCCAAGTTTAAATATGTTAACCAAGCTTGACGATATGGAGTGGAATCTTGGTGCTCAATAATCTAGTAAAGAAATATGATATCATAGTCAGTAAGATGATTGACCATATGGTCCATCAGTATGCAATCAATCTTAGAACCTAGCCAAGAGTCAAATCCCACTCAGAAATTCTTCCCATTACCAATATGCCAGGTGATCCGGTCTCCAATAATATCAAAAGAAACTAATAGCTTTTCAAATGATGGATAGTTGTATGTTGTATTTTTCAAGTGTTCTAAGTCAAGCAACAAGGGATGCTTTTTATTCTTAGAAAAGCAACAAGGAATTACTTTGTTTTCATGCAATTTTTACCCTCCTTTGAATGAGAAAATAGAATGTGTTTATTTGTTTCCATGCACTTTTCATTCCTAGGATTATTACAAAAATAAACTAGATTTTTAAAACTTGACCTCCTAGATAGGGTTGAGGCGGATATACACACGATATTATATTATGAAATTACTTCAAACCATTACAATGGGATTCAACTCTCTTATATAGAGTTTGAGATGTCATATTTGTGCAAAACCCCAAAATTTAATAACAATTGAAAAAAAATATCTTAAATCACCATGATGACTTTATTACACATGTAAGCCTTATATTCTAACACCCTCTTTTAATTCCTATAGTATTAAAATAAAAGTTACTAAAATAAAGCATACTTTGACTACAAACACATTTAGAAAACTAAAACAATAAAATCAAACATTCTTCAAACGCTTCTTTGAAAATAGTGCTTGAACCAGGAAGACCCATTTAAGTTGCCCCCTTGTTTCTCTAAAAGGTGTAGTCCCCCATTGTAATCCAAGTTTCTCACATCATTGGATACCATCTGCACATAAAATTCTGCATAACCCTTGTAAATATATGATACCATATTTTTAATTCTCAAATCTCTCAAAAACTATGAAACAACAATCCTCACACGTGTCTCATAACCCCAATGAGATATAGTTTCTTCAATCTAGAGACATTATATCTTTGTCATTATATCACTCCATGTCTTCAAAGTATGGACCTCTTCAAATGTGAACAATGTCTATTGAGATCACCTAACCCAATCAAATTTTACCTTGACTAGGGTGACTAGGGTAATCTAAGGGAAATATATTATTCTTATCTATAATGTGTTAATAGTGTTTTTGTTAGACAAATGATTTGACATTATAAATTGATTAGCAGTTAATTTTTTTAATTCACTCCCAAGTTCCTTCTCAACCTAGAGAAAATAGGGGCACAAATCTCAAAAAGTCCATACATCAAATTGTCTTTAGTGAGAAGGCTTAACGAAGTTTAATGCATGCACTAATTAAGTGATTAGTCTTCTTGGGTAATGCCAAAGCTTAATAAATCCCAATGCATTCATGCAGTAATTCAGTCAATCTCAACCTATGCCCTATCTAATTTATTAGTGGCGCAAATCTCAAGAAGTCCATACATCAAATTGTTCTTGGGTAATTCCCAACCTTAATAAGGTCTACCCAACCTTAATAAGGTCCAATGCATTCATGCACTAGTTTAACCTTCTTGGGTGTTGCTTATGGTCAGACAAGGAAGATATCAAGTAAAATAAAAAAGAAATAATTTAACCTTCTTCATGTTGCTTATGGCCAGACAAGGAAGATATCAAGTAAAATAAAAAATAAATATTATTATATGTTTGTTGTTGCTTATGGTCAGACAAGGAAGATATCAAGTAAAACAGGACAGGATGCTAAAGGCAGCAAGTCCCTACCATCAAAGATAGAATACTATGCAATAGTTGAAGATTCAACTTTGCTTTGAGTTGATCTTTGAACCCCTGTATGCATGATTCCTTTTGTCAATCATACGATGAGGGAGCATCACATATCTGCTCTCATCAACCCATCGCATGTATTGCTTGCCGAGGTTCCAAATCATCAGCAATGGCACTTATCTAAGACCTGCAATAGAACCATGAAGCCCTGTCACCACAGTAAATATAGTGACAATCCGAATTGAGTAGAAGACAATGACTCATTGCAGGCTACAATCTTGCTTGTTTAATTTTAAAGGATGGTTGAACTAGTGTGCGCTTCATCTAGAATTGAAGTGATAGTTGATGGTTGAATCAGTGTACACTTTGTGTTTGGAGTGTTATCCGTGTCAAACTTCGACATGAGCTGAAACGAAAAACCTAAAGTCTATTATGAGATTGCACTAAAAATAGATATGGGTTCGAGGTGGAATCATCAAATTTAGAATTATGACAGGCTTCCTTTCAGTTTTTTATTTTATTTTTAACATAGGATTGCTTAGACTTCCCATTTATCAAATAAATAAATGGTTGAGGAAATAATTTGTGATGAAATTTATGTCAAATTGTTATCAAACCTATGATGTAGATTGGAACATGAATATATATGCAATTATTTTTGCAGGTTAACACGTATCAGAAATAGAATCAGATTGGGACATGAATAAATATGCAATTATTGTTGCAGGTTAACATGTATATATGTGAGTCGTTAGTTATAGGTTTGAACAAAAAAGACTAGACTATGTACAACATGAAGCACGCTGGCTCGAATTTAAGATTCATAAACATTAAACTGAAGGAGAACTGTAGTTGTTGTCACCTAGGGCCCTTACTTTACCATCAGGGAGAGGAAGAGAAAGGCGATTCCTAGTGACCGTAGAGAACTTCGATCGTTTGACCTTAACCCATTTTTAAAAGGGTGTTTTACCAGATCCCTAGACCTAGCTAAAGGAGCCATGGAAAACAAAGAGTGGAGCCCACAAAAAGACAGCATAATGGTTTAATATAACACACATAACCCAACGAAAACCATCTGGATTTGGGTTTAAGACAAGTGGGTGTTTCCATGCATTTTTTCGTGCAAGCAATTGCTATGAAGCAAACACAACAACACAATGCAATTTAGAAGTTTTCTCTACAGAAAACAGAAGAGGTTTCCTGTTGACAAGGGGGTGTAGCGTAAATTATGGACGTCTACTTTGGATACACCATAGCGGCTCTATAGAGAAAGCCGAGGGGAAAGAGAGGAGTGTAATTATCCCAACACTTTTCCAGAATTTCCATCCCTGTTTCTAATGCTCTTCGATCTCTTTGTTGAAAATCTAAAACATGAAACTAGGCCAACAAGAAGAAACGTTGTGGACACAAAATGTAATAAGAGAAACCCTCAAAATAAAGAAGAAGAAATTTTGTGGATGCAAAGCGTAACAAGGTAAACGAGACGAGTGTTGTGTTATTTCTGCAGGCTTTGGATGTAATGTTGATATAGGGAAAGAAATATTTAGTGGTTGAATCGCGATACAGAGATACAGACGCATATACGGTTGGAGTTGAACCAGTTACCGGTGCATATTTAGATGCAACGACATAGTTTGCATCAATGGTCATTTTCGTGAACACCCTCTACTCATTTCGTGAATAGCAATAATAGAAGACTCATTTTCCTTTTCTTCCATAATATCTCTATGTACTTGTCCTAAGTAGATGATTTAAGAATTTTTATATGGTCTACTGTTAACATGTATGGAAAAATGAGAAAGCAACTTCTAAACTTGTTTGCTCGACTTACTTTTTGCAATATTACTGTAGCTTTATTAGCATCCTGACTTCTCGATTATATTATTCCTTTGGTTATCATGTATCAGCACTGGGATCTTGCAATTGGAAATGTTGTATTAGGATTATAAATCCTCCCTCGTCCAATTTGGTCATATGTCTAAATAAGGAGTCGTGTCTAAATCGAGAGTACATCCAGTCTATTTTTAGTCACTAGCACCATTGGGTCCACTTGGCCTAATTGGGGTACATGTTCCAGTTACTAAAGTGTGGGGAACACTAATTGAGGCTGCCACTAATTTCAGTTGCATGCATTAGTTTAGGAGCCTCCTAGACCAATCCCTACACTTTAGGAGCCACTGGGAGTGTCGATACCAACCAAGGTCACCTGAGTTGAGTTGGTGACTAGTCAAGCTAAGTTAGGAGTCAGTTACATTCAGTTCTAGTCCTCTACATTCAGTTAGCGCTAGGTTTTCATGGCTGCATGTAGGAGAGGCGCATTTCTCACCTACCTCAGTCAGTTAGCTTCAAACAACACTGAATTAGACACTTGATTTGTGTTTTAGAACTCCAATGAACTCTGGTGATGATTTAGACAAGGTCAGTTAACCATTGAGTCCTCAGATAATGATTTAGACAAGGTCTTAGTTACCTAAAATAAAGTAGAGTGTAATCAATTCGAATTTCCTCATGTGGATTTGAATTGCTTGTGGCTATTTATCCATTGTACTTCATTGTAATTATTATATAATTACTTTTTTTATTAATGAAAGAATTCATAGTTCCAAGCCATTTTTGCACTGTTTCATTCTTCAATTGTTGAGTAAATTGTGTGATCTATTTTGTGAGTTTTTTGTTTTTCCACAGATCTATGTGTTTAATTTATATGGTATCAGAGCCTCGATGGACAAGGCACATCTCCTCCTCAAATCTCCAGCTGGATCATTTTTTTGAGCAAAATTGCTCCTTCTAGTACTGCACCAGAAGCGGAGAATTTACCACTTAATATCCCAAGTTAGGAAATTGTTGATCAAGCTTGCTTGATCAACTATGTTGGGTGTGAAGGAAATTCAAAAAGTGTAGACTGTCGAGCTTACTTTGTATGTTTGATTGTGTGACAGGTTATCACCTCTTCTCACAGCATTCGCTACAAGCATCCCTTTCTTCTCACTGCATTCGCTACATAGGCTCAGTCCTCCTTACTGCATTCAAAATGGCTCATTCAGTAGAGCCTCTCACTCCCTTAAACTATCACTCATGGAAGGAAGACATGGAGATACTTCTCTACAACAAGAAGCTCTTCAGACTCACAAAAGAAATAGAGGCAGTGCCAATTCTGAATTATGACAAAGAAAAGTCCTTGAACAGGCTTGATGAAGCTCATGGATACTTATTCTCCTCAGTCTCTCAAGATCTTCGATTCCACATCCAATGATTGAAGACTCCCAAGGAGATTTGGGACAAGCTTGTTCCTTATTTTATAAGCAGGATGAGATCAGGGTCCATCAACTAGAAAATGAACTAATCTCTCTTAATCCATCCAACTTCGAATCACTCAATGAAATTTTCACAAAATTCAAGAACCTGATGTACCAGTTGAAGCAATGCAAGGTGGAGAAGGAGGATGATCAGCTCATTCTTTCCATTCTCTCAAACTCAGTGCAAACTACTCAATCTTTGTGTCAACTTTTCAATCGATGAGGATCACTACTCCAAATTGGAAGATTCCCACTCTTGATGCTTTCATTGCATCTCACTTATGAGCATGACAAGTTGATCCAAATGGGGATCATTTGATCTTCCAAAGATCAAGCACTAGTTGCAGGAGGACCTAAGGGAGCGAATGATAAAGGAAAGCAAAGAGATAAGTCTCCTGTGAATAAAGAGTAGTCAAATGAGCCTTCAGGTTTGAAGAGAGGCAAGAAGAATGGCAAAGGCAAGGTCCTCTACTCTTACTGTGGAAGGGGCTTTCGTTCATAAAGCTCCTATATGAGAAGACAACTTGATGAAATGGCTCTTCTTTTGAAGAAACATAACATTTTTGCACCTGCTAGAGCAAGGAAGGATGACTCTGAAGAAGAAGATGAAGAATACCAAAGGAAAGGACATGCACTAAAGGCTTGTTGCTCATCAGTACATGTCTTCCTCATTGATTCTGGAGCTTCCAATCACATGGCTGCATCCAGAGAATCATTCTCTTCTTTTCAGTCCTTTGATGGTCATATTCTTCAGATGAGAAATAACATTAAAGTCCAACCAAAAGAGATGGGATCTATCAAGCTTGAACATGGAAGATTCAAAGATGTGCTATTTGTTCCCTCCCTAGCTTCAAACCTGTTATCTGTCTACCAGATGAACCATACTGGCTCTCCAAAGTGAGTGATATTTGGTCTTGACTCAGTAGATATCACAGATATCTCTACTTGGAACATCATAGTGAAAGGTGTTGCAAATCATGCCTCAAAAGCATATGAGTTCTCACATTTCATTCCTCCTTCAGAACCAGTGCGCTCTCAACAGCCACTTGCAAGGGAAGGTAAAATCATTTCATCTGCTTCTTTTGCAGCTTCTACTAGTATTGCAAATCAATATTTTTCATTTTATGAGATTGAGATTGAGGGTGATTCGGATCTAGATTCAGTCCCTACTTCCAAACTGGAATCTAGGAATATGATTGGAAACCCATCTGACACTCAGAAAGGAAATACCCTTGCGCTATGCCATGCAATCTTACATCCTTCGGAGAGATGCAATAGACCCCCTGTAAGATGCTACTTGGCAAGGGCTCAGTCTCACTACATTCAAAATAATAGATGTGATCATACACCTCTTCATCCAGTAATAGACAAAGGTTGCATTCCTCCTTCCTTCCATCATCAATTTTGGAGAAGAAGGAGAAGTCTACATGCCAGGCCCCAGAATACCTGTGCACAGCACACCATGCATGTTGCTTCGCTACCTCATAGAGATGAAGATTGCAGCAACATATATTCAAATTTTTCAAACTTGAATCCTGATTCTACCTGCTTAGTTAGAGGGGGGATTTTCTCCCATGTGGTTTTTGCCCGAGCTCCTTGTATTAAGCAGTTACTTTATTTTACTTGATGTAATGTGTGACCTATGGTCTTAGTTACCAGGGCCCACAAATTGTCCAAGTTAGCATTCAGGGGGTATTAGGATTATTAATCCTCCCTTGTCCAATTTGGTCATATGTCTAAATCAAGATTCATGTCTAAATCGGGAGTCCATCCAGTCTATTTTACTCACTAGCACCATTGGGTCCACTTGTCCATATTGGGGCACATGTTTCAGTTACTAAAGTGTGGGGAACATTAATTAAGGCCTATTGCCATTGATTGCACTTGCATGCATCAGTTTAGGAGCCTCATAGACTAATCCCTACAATTTAGGAGCCACTAGGAGTGCTGATACCAACCAAGGTCAGTCGAGTTGGGTTGGTGACTAGTCACGCTAAGTTAGGAGTCAGTTACATTCAGTTATAGTCCTCTACATTATTTAGCGCTAGGTTTGCATGGATGCATGTAGGAGAGGTGCATTTCTCACCTACCTCAGTCAATTAGCCTCACTTAACACTGAATTAGACGCTTGAGTTGTGTTTTAGAACTCTGATGAACTCTGGTGATGATTTGGACAAAGTCAGTTAACCACTGAGTCCTCCGATAATTATTTAGACAAGGTCTTAGTTACCTACAGTCAAGTAGAGTGTAATATTTTCAAATTTCTTCATGTGGATTCGAATTGCTTGTGGATATTTAGCCATTGTACTTCATTGTAATTATTATCTAATTACTTTTTTTATTAATGAAAGCATTCACAGTTGCAAGCCATTTTCGCACTGTTTCATTCTTCAATTGCTGAGTAAATTGTGTGATCTATTTTGTGAGTTGTGTGTTTGTCCACAGATCTATATGCTCAATTTATATGTTGGATATTCTCAGGAAATTTTGGGAACAATGTCTATTGATAACAGGTTGATGGTCGTTCAGTTGACCGTTTATTTAAAGCCAAATCTACCTAGTAAGCTCTTTATTGTTTTTTTATCTACAACCAAGGTGTTTTTCAGGTGTTTTTGTGCTAAAAAGGTAGTTTTGCACCATTCGTCTTTCAGATTTGAGGCAACAGATTGTTAATCATACTACTAGAGATGAATTATATGAACAAGTAAAGGACAAATTGCAGCAACAAAGTCTTGAGAAGAGGTATGAGTGTTATCAGCCAAAATGGCACTTCTCCATCTGAGTACCGACATTCCTCATATTGGTACACAAAAGGACAATTTGGATTGAAGTGGCCAAAACACTATAGACCGGCATGACCTTTGATGCATTATCCTCAAACCAGCCTTGTATATTTTTCTTATGAGTTTTGGGTTGCATATGTGACTATGTGCATTGCAACTCACATATCATACGTGAGTATTTGCATTGCAACCCGCGTATACTTGCATACGCGAGTTCCCTTTGAGAAACTCACGTGTCATAGGCGAGGTGCCTATATTAATACCCGCATATACCTTAATTCAACATTAAAAAATATAAATCGAGATTAGATGAGATTAGTTGGGGCCTAATACATAACTATCCAAACCATCTCAACCATCCCAACCTTCGAAACCACTCTATTTCCCAAAGTATAAATAGAGGCCTTGGGGTGGGGGATAATAAATAAATTTTGGAGAGCAAAGTTATGCTGGTGGTATATCTTCAGATTTTTGGAGCAGCAGAACTTAGAGTCCTTTGGTTGCAGAGGAGTCCTTGTGTCAGAATCTGGGTTGTACTCTTATCTTATTCACCGCTTGTTAATAAAGAGAATTCTTCTTCCAATATTGTATTGAGTTTATTTCATGTATATTGTCTTAATGAATATGTTTGATTATGTTATATATATGCATGAGATATTACTTGAAGGGTTTTCTCTTTGCAGGTGGAGAAGTGCATCCCTAGAAGCTTTGGAGAGAAGTGGAGCGAGAAAAGATCAAGCTTGGAACAACCATCACTAATCAGGTAAGTCAATATTTTCTACCTATTCTCTTTCCATTTCCTGTAAAAAGTTGATTTTCTGCAAGTTAGTAGTAAGTTGGTAACCCCAGACCCTAGGTTACAAGGGTGCTTTATCCTTAACAATAGAACTTGTGACTCCACTGGGGAGCCCAGCCTGCTGTGGGTTTATCCTGTAGGTTCTTGACCAGTATTTGCTCTGATTTTGAGTGTGGTTCCCTTATCCTGCCTTTGATTTGTAGTATAGTATGTCCAGAGACCTTTTTATATTTTTTCTTTGAAAACAATTTGTTGTATACGCGGGTTGCAGTTATACACGGTCGCGTATAGTAACTTGTATACGCGGCTTGCTCTATAAGACAGTCACGTATGGTACGTGATTTTCTCTATAAGACAGTCGCGTATATCTTGTAGCATCATAAAAATTATGGTAGGGTTTGCTTGTCCCTGTCTTGGCTGATTTTTTGTCTGCTTGGGGGTCTTCTGTTGTTGGCATAATTCTGTAAGTCCAAAGTCCTGTACGCCATACTTTTCTCTTGTTATTAAACCTTTGGGTTTGCTTTGTTTAAATCTTCTAGTCACTTGAAGTTGGTCCTCCTTATTGGCCTATGAATTTAATGGTATGTATCTGATTCATTGATCAGGGCTTTAGATACCTTATTCTTTGTACTGCTTTGTGTGGTGTCGATTAACCACTTGTTCTTTAGTAAATCTAGTGGATTTTATTCATTAGTTTTCCAAGTCAGGTTTTTTACCAAGTTTCCTTCATGTTTGGTTGAAGTTTGGTCATTGTGGGTCCTCTATACTTCATTTTTGCTTTGATATGTTGTGATCATTCAAACTTACTCAAAAATTTGCATTTAGATGCATTGTAGTTTTTGAAGAATTTGAAAAAAGTGAAAGAAAAAACATTTCATGCTTTTGCATATAGTTGCACTTAGTAGTTTTCTTTTCAGTATCTTCAAATAAGATTTCAAAAATTATAAAAAGTCTTAGTTTTCCGATACTTAGTTTTAATTTCATTAGCTTACATTTACAAATAGAAAAGAATTTTGGTTTAAGTAGTTGTATTTTGCTTTGGAAGTTGCTTTATACATCATTTTACTTTTCTTATAGACTCTATAACATCACAGTCCTTCACGCCATTTACCTTCTGACTAAGAACAACCCTTAAAATAAACAATATAATTCAAAATTTGTTAGTAAGTTTTATTTTATAGGGTCATACACCAACTAGCCTAGGCTAGACTTGTGGGATAGGGAGTTTAAACTCTCCACAAGTGTTTAAATTCAAACGTAGTTGGCCAATCAATAAGTAAACCCTTTCCTATGTTGGTTGTATATGGGAAGCTCCTCTCAAACGGGAGTTAAGCACGAGGCCGTGTGGAGGCTTAGACTGAGGAGATAACCCTCTGATTCCTTGTCAAAGCGTAGACCAAGGTTTTTGCGGATCTAGGGATTCTGTCCTAGACAGAGTTTCAGGATTTTCTACCCTGCCCATGTGTATGAACCAGGATTGCAATTGTCCCCCCATACTATCAATATAGTTGAGGTATCCTATAGTCTCTCAGACATCTAGGGTTCATACACAGGTACACCGGAAAGCTATTTCTAGTTGACCTTAGACAGGCTTGGAAGGTAACCCTTGTGGAAAGTGTGGGAGGGTAGTGGGTGATTCCTTCGCTTGTGCCTAAGAACATCTTCAAGGACGCCAAGTAACTGGCTCTCAGCTTTCTTCTAGAAAGCATATCTTATACCCCTTGTGATTGTTGAAGACTTTAGGAAATTTTGTAGTGATTTCTCTGTGGTTTGTTTGTGTTTAGCTGACCTTAGGGTGTGAAGAGTCAAATTTTCAATCCTAGAGGACCAACCTTTCAAAAGGTCAAGAAGGTTGCAAAACCTTCCTTCGTTCACTACAGTGGAGCCTCCACTACCCCCTCAAAGGCAGAGATTAGACACATATGGTTCTTTCGAACCGGTAGGAATTAGTGAAGTTTCGGATGAACCAGAACTTAGGACAAACCAGGTTGATACAACCCCAGTAGAGATAGAAGACTTGCAGGCTGACAAGTTTGCGAGAAACTTTAATTCACCTCTTACTGACCTAAACGATCCAGTGATCATCCAAGTTCATCCTTTCAATTCACTTGTGATTGGTGTTCCTGTGGGCAGAATAATGTCTAGTGCAGGGGAAAGTCCTTCTATCTCCACCTCAGTTACTTTGGTTGAAGGGGTACCACCTCCTCCCGCGGGTTCCCCTAGAACAAACATACCTACTACTCCTTTAACTCCAACTAGTCGGGTGGTCTGACCACCAGCTTCAACAAATGTAGTAGGAAATTTTGGTGGGGTGGTCACTGGAATCCCCAGTGTACCTCCTGTTTCAAATTCTTTTGCACACACTGTCCAGAGCGGTCCAGTGGGATCCTCTTCATTTGTCCAAGTTTTTCCTTGGAATGGGGGGCACATTCCCCCATCCACTCCATATGTAGGTCCCACACCTGCATATGTAAGGGTGTAGTTTGGAAACACTAACCCTTATGGTCAAGGTTTTCAAACGTCAGTTTCGGCTCCTTTCACAAGCTCTCCTTTCTTGCTTTTTAGTAGAGGGATACCTGCTCCTGTTTTCCAAACTCCAGTTTCAACTGGGGTAGCTCGAACCTCATACACTGCACCACATAATCCATTGTCTTATGGGTGGAATCCTTTCCAAAATAATATGACTACTTCGCAACTGGTAGCAGGGGGCAACCCCACCTTCACATTTGGGAACTCAGGGGCATGTCCTTTTACTTCCCAAGCTAGTACTTTTCATGCTCCGGTTAGGCCCAAGCTTTCTTTCCTGGCAACTTTGAATTTTCCAAATTTGTCCAAGCTAATGAATGATCCGGTGAGACATGATGCCTCTTGGCCACCTGTTCCTACCAAGCTACCTTCGTATATCCCAAAATTCAAGGTAAAAGTTGGTGAAGACCCAAGGGCTCATATCACCACTTTTCACTTGTGGTGCTCCTCCAACTCACTGAATGATGACATCGTTCGGTTGAGATTGTTCCAAATAACTCTTACTAGTGCCGCAGCAAAGTGGTACATTGAATTTCCCTCTGCTCCATTTAATAGTTTTTGGGACTTATCCAATGTATTCCTTAACCATTTCCAACTTCCTGTCCGATATGATGCTGGGACAGACTTATTGTCCACCTTTCGACAGGAAAAATCCACTCACATTTTGGATCATATCCAAGAGTGGAGAAGGTGGAAGAGGCTCATTAAGACCACAATCCCACCCGATTTTTTACTAGAATGGATCCTTAAGTCCTTATTGTCATATATATCTAAGGACGTGTCCACTTCGGGAGTAAATAATGAGAAAGAGGCTATCCTTAGGGCCCAACAATTAGATTTGATATATTCTCAGTCTGGGACTCTATATGAAATCATCCCTGATGCACCAAGACCAACCCATAGTGTCAAAAAAACTAACCTTGGACCCCATGCCGATGGCGTGGTTGGTTCAGTGAAATCTCCCATTGTAGAATCTTTGGATAAACAACTCCATGATTTGTTCATCAAACACTCTATGGCAGAAGCAGCAAAGGCATCCCCCTCACCCCAGAATGCAAATTTTTTTGTGCAATCCTCCAAAAAGGGAAATCAGCAACCCGGTGGGAAAAAGAAGAAGGGGAAGAAAGGTGAGGGAAACCAAACTAAGCCAAAACCCACAAACAATGCTGATGGGGGGGGAAAAGAGAAGAAGAAGGTGAAATTTCCATGTAAGTTGTGCCAGGAAGATCACATGACCCATCAATGTCCCCTTATGGACCAAACTCAAAAGCCAGCAACCGGCTGTCCTGAAGGATCATTTTACCTAAGGATGGAATTCAGTTTCAGCTTCAAATGTAGCAGGGGGCACTCCAAATGATCCTGACCCAAATTATATCAACATGGTTCAATCCCAGACATTACTCCAGACTAGGAACAAGAACTATGAGACTTAGGCTCCAGAGAAGGGTAAGTATATATGTGAAACTTCTAACCCTCTCACAATTGAAAAACCCATTGAAACTATGCCCAAGATACCAAAGGTTGTCTTTAAGAAAACATTGCATGATCCTAATGCTAGGGATGCATCCAATTACTCTGTAGTTGAAGATTTAGCCCAAACTCCTTGTGAGATGTTGGCTTTAGAGGTGTTACAGAGTTGTCCCACCTAGCGATATGCACTCTTAGTAGCCTTAGGTAGTATGGATTCATCGAGCCTCATGGCGAAGTTTAATTTGTTTGACGTCAAAATTCACCTACCATATCATGTGGCCTTATTGATAGATGTCATCCATCGCAGAAAAACCATTGGAAGGGCAGTTTTTGATGAGGGCGCTTCCACATGTGTCATGTCCTTATCTTGCTGGAAGGCTCTTGGATCTCCAGAGCTAGTTCCATCGAATACCCTACTTACTGCTTTTGACGAAAGGTCATTTCATTCACATGGTATCCTACCAGCTTTCGAAATAAAGTTGGCAGGGAAGGCAGTGTCTGTTGAGGTAGAGGTGATTGATGCACCATTGGATTATAACTTGTTGCTAGGGAGAAGTTGGACTTATGTCATGTCTGCTATTGCATCGGCCATTCTTCGGGTAGTAGTGTTTCCGCATGAAGGGAAGTTGGTTACTGTAGACCAACTCATTTTTACTCGAAAGGGCCGCATGGAAACAAATCAGTCCACCATGCCATTGGTTGATCAGGTTAAACTTGCTTCAAAGAGCTTAGGGGATGGAATGTATGCATCATTGATGGGCACATTCGATTTTCCAACTCTGATTAATTACTTAGGTTCTACTAGTGTAGGGAATTCTATTGCAACGGTTGTCGATAGAACGGGCCCTTGGGTTCTTCCTTCCCGTCATGAACTTGAAGTACCCTTATCGACAGTGGAAGTAGCTTACCAAGCTATCATTCATACCGCTGTTGATCTCGTTTCGATCCCTCTCACAGTCTCAAAGGAGCCGGAAGAATCCTATCTGCCTGCTTGGGAAGAGAACTCTTTGCATACTGAAGATTTCTTAGATATGGTTTTTCCATCTGACGAAGCCATTCTGGAAGCTATGTGCAGATGAGATAAGATCTACGGAGATCTTCACCATCGATCCTATTTTCTTCTAGAGTTAAGCAGGATTGAAAACCAAGAGTTCCATATGAGACTTGCAGGTGATGCTGATACACCCATTAATCCCTTGCCTAGAGAAGGAATATTTGTTGAGGGCAATATGGAAAACATTTCCATTACTGTTCCTATCAACATCTTTGCAAACCCAAATGTTGTGGAAAATGTACATATCGGTGCAAACTGCTCTCTAGAGGATATTGCTATCTATACAGCCTTGTTTAAGGAATTTCGCAACGTGATTTCCTGGTCATATGAGGAGATGCCAAGCATTGATCCATTGATAGTCGAACATGAAATACTAACCTATCCTGATGCCAAACCAATTCGACAAAAACTTAGACCTATCAATATGCGTAAAGCGGCAGTTGTTAAGGCTGAAGTTGAAAACTGTTGAAAGTCAGTTTCATTTACCCGATAGCTTTGAAAGAATGGGTATCCAACCCTGTTCCTCTCGATAAAAAGAAAGGGACAATACGCATTTGTACTGACTTTCATGATTTAAACAAAGCATGTCCTAAGGATAACTACCCCACACCATTCATAGATCAAACCATTGATGCTTGTGCAGGGAGTGAAGTCTTTTCGTTTATGGATGGTTTCTCCGGGTATAATCAGATTCAAATTAAACCAGAAGATCAACATAAAATAGCTTTGATCTGTCCTTGGGGTACATTTGCGTACAAGAAAATACCTTTTGGATTGAAAAATGCAGGGGCTATCTTTCAGCGGGCAATGAATTTTTCCTTTCATGACATTAAGTCTATTGTCGAACCCTACCTTGATGATCTGACAACACATTCTCGTAAGAGGATCGATCACCCAGATCACTTACGTTTAATCTTTGAATGATGCGGATACTAAAAAATTCACTTGAATCCTCACAAATGTGTTTTTTGTGTCGAGTCATGTAGACTGCTCGGTTTCATTGTTTCTAACAAAGGTATTCGGGTGGATCCTTTGAAATTTGAGGCCATAGTAGATCTACCTCCTCCTTGTTCCATCAGGTAGCTTCAAATCCTGCAAGGGAAGTCCAACTTCCTCTGACGTTTTATCGTGAATTATGCCAAGATCACTAAAGGTTTCATGCGCCTTTTGAAGTAGGACACCCCATTTGTATGGGATGAAATCACACAACTTGTGTTCAAGGCATTAAAGAAATCTTTGTTGTCAGCACCATTACTACGTCCGCCAGATTACTCTCATGATTTTATATTGTATCTGGTCGCATCCAAGTCGACCATAGGGGTAGTACTAGTCTAGGAGGATGATAAGATCCAAGAGCATGTCGTCTACTATCTGAGCCGTGCTTTAGCTGGCCCTGAACTTAGGTATTCCCACATCGAAAAGTTTGCATTAGCAATTGTGTATGATGTTCAGAGGTTGCGTCACTACATCTTACTGAGGACTACAACGATAGTGGTGGATGTTAATCCTTTCCAATATGTTTTGTCCCGATGGATAGTTGGAGGAAAATTCAACAAATGGATAGTAATTCTCCAGGAGTTTGACTTAGATTTCCAATCCGCCAAATCCAAAAAATCCTTAGTTTTTGCAGAACTCATTACAGAATTTTCGGTTGAGGAAGATGTAACCATTGAAGAAGACTCATTCCCAGTTGAGCATATCTTTTTCATTTCCACCTCTGACCCTTGGTATGGAGATATACTTATCTATCTCTAGACTCTGAATTTCCCTGCAACCTTTTCGTGGGAAGAATGGTGCAAACTACGCTTACATGCAAAAAAATACCTCATGATTGGAGATGCTTTATATCGTAGAGGGGTAGACTTGGTTTTGCGTCGATGTCTTACCCACAAAGAGGCCGATATTGTCCTAAATGATTCCCATAGTGGAACGTGTGGGGATCATTTATCTGGGTTAGCAACGGCCTAGAATATCTTACGTGTCGATTATTTCTATCCCACTATCTTTAAATATTGTGTGGAAGCCGTGAAGCGCTGTCATACTTGTCAGATTTACACTAGAAAGATGCGGTCGCATCCTGCTTCATTATTTCCCGTCATCTCAGTGGGCCACTTCACTAAGTGGGGGATATATTATGTGACGTGTAACCCAGTTTCGGCTGGGGGAAAAATACATCATTGTCACTGTAGATTACTTCACAAAGTGCGTAGAGGCAATGCCCACCTATAAAGTTGATGGGGAAACTGCAGCTTTTTTTGTTTTCAACCAAATTATCACACGTTTCGGTATTCCTAAAGAGATTGTCACTGACCATGGCAGTCACTTCCAAAACAACATGATGACTGAATTGACCACTATGTTAGGGTTTAAACAAGAGCATTCGTCTTATTTCTACCCGTATGCGAATGGTCAAGTCGAGGCAGTAAATAACACCGTGAATACTATTCTCAAGTGCACTATTAATGCAGCCAGGTCAAATTGGCATATCATGTTGTATCCTGCACTTTGGGCTTATCGGACCAATGTGAAAAAAGCCACAGGTTTTTCTCCTTTCCAACTCGTTCACAGAGTGGAAGCAGTAACCCTGGTTGAATGTGAAATCCCATCTTTAAAGATTGTTATTCATGTGCTACCTAATACGACTGAGATGGAAGAACGTTTGTTACACTTAGAACATCTAGATGAACAACATATAGATGCGCTAACAGCAAACGAGGCTCATAAAAATAGGGTCAAAAATCAGTACGATAAATCAGTCAAACCTAGGATTTTTTCTGAAGGGGATCTTGTCTTGCTTTGGGATCAGGACAAAGAACCCCTAGGGGCAGGATAATTCAGGTCTATGTGGTTAGGACCTGTTGCAGTTGCAACAATTTCCCAAAATTTTAAAAAAATTTGGGACCCTCCTTTTAATTTTGTTTTGCTCAGCTTGTTTGGGTTTGCTTGGTTTTACTTATGATTGTTCAAGGAATATCTTTATGCCGATGTTGTTTTACGAATTACATTGATTTCTTACCCTGCTATCGGAAGTGGTTGAGGCTATGAATCGGAACCGCAGTTAACTATGCATTCGTCATTGCGGAGATGCAGTTGAATGACGATTCGATCCAAACTGTACTTGCCTTCGATGCGCTTTCTTTTATTTTATTATCGGCGTCCTTATTGGAAAACCATCGGAAATATTTGTCTCTACAACTTCTGCCATTGCGGATGACAGATTGCGAGCACCGTGATGGTTGTTTTGATCTTTTTCGATTCCCACCAGTTCTGATTCGCAAGACCTTAGTCTATTTAACTTCCATCGTTGCGGCTCTAGAAGAGACTGTTCTTCTGCTTTAGTTTGGTTTATTTTTTTCGCTTTGCCGTTTTTTCGCTTAAGTCATTTTTGTTTTCCCTCTGATTTCGACTGGTCTACGAAACTCGTTGTCTTTACAACTTCCATCGTTGTGGCATTCCAACCAACTATTAGTCCGAGGTTTTAGTTTAGTTGAGCTCCAACACGGAATTATTTTTTCTTTTTCTCTCGTTGATGCTTCGCTCGGCACTGTGGAACTCACAGTTGTTTCATATTCCGCCGTTGCAAAGATGCAGCTGACTTGATCACCTATCCCTTAGTCACTCTGCATCCCGATGGTCATGTTTTTCCCACCGAGTGTTAGTTTTTACCGGGATGTATATATTAGGGGTTTGGGGCATATTTTCTATTATTTTACCTGTGAACCCGAGCCTAGTCGTTTTCATTTCGAACGAGACATTGTACTTGCTATTGGTAGCTTGTTCGTAGGTGGCGTCACCTTGGAAGTTTGCGGATTCTTCTTGTCAGCTGCACAGCTCCTTGCCAGGTAGGCGATTCTTCTTGTTTCTACCCCTTCTTTTTAGTTTCAAACTAGGGTTGTCATCCTTGGTTAGTTTCCACCTCCATGGTTAACGGATACCTAGGTTTACGTTTATTTAGCGTTTATCTAGTTCATCTCAACAGTATGGCCATCCCAAGGGAGGGGGGGGTTGTTTCCTGATGATTACTGCAGGGCCGTTATGATTTTTCAAACCTTACCTGGTTGTTTGGGAAACTGGTGCAGGCGAGCGTTACGCTGTCTGCACTAGTTCTCTCCAGTTTGTGTATGGCCGTCCGGGGGGGGATGGTTTCCTGTTCTCTTGCAAGAGGAAGGCGTTTTTCTTATTTTTCTTCAAAGTGACGAAGGTTTTGGTTTTCCAGTCTTTTGGGTCACTCGTGTGTTTGGGACTAGGGTAGTGGTTTTTGAAGTTGCACCTCGTTTCGGATGAGATTGGCAATAGGACGATTTACTCTAGAATCATAGCGCTGAGGATGTAGTTTTGAGACTTCTTTCTTTGACCGGAAGAAATTCTTCATTGTTAGCGAAGCCATGATGTTATCGGTTGATCACGCCCGTTCTTAGTCGTGGGCAGGATATAGTTTTGTAGACTTATCTTGTGCAGGAATACTCGATAGTTAAGTTTGTTGCTGTATTTTACATAGATTCAATCATGACTAGCATGATCAAGCTAAATGCTCATGTAGTTTTTGTCTTCATTCTTTGAATATTAGTTGAATGGCTCAACAGGACCTAAAATATTTGTGTGTATGACAGGGAAAATTTTCTGAACACGAGATTTCTAAAAGGAAGAAAAAGAAAGCCCCTATAGTGGAAGAGGAACCCGAGGTTGAAGTTGTCACAAAGGTTGAGTATATTTACAAAGACACCAGATGCATCACAAGAGTGGAACCTGAATACAAGTGGGGGGAATCTACAGACTGATATCACATCATGAAGTACCTGACACTAGTTTTGAAGAAGAAACTATATATGCTAATATTGAAAAATCTATTTTGATGAGGATTGCTACAAGGCCTAATATTTTCCCGTGCTAAGAGGTAATTGGATGGATTTTTCCCAGGGCAGACGTAACTACCATGATTTTGTCCAACACTGACAAACAGGGTTATGCTGCTTATAGCCCTGGTTATGTATTGTTATCCTACCACTTACCAGAAGCCCAGGTTTACTTGACTGAGGATTGGCTAAAGGAGATTAATCTGGACCTAGTTGAGACATTGAAAAGAATGCTGGTACCTGGTAAGAGTTTCAGAACTAGACCATCAGGGGAATACGACATAGCCACCTTAAGAACCCCTTATACGTTCATTGCTTTAATGCTGAACAGGAAACTATGTTGCCACCCAGGGAACTGTGTTCAACTAGGCAAACATTGTATCAAACAATCTCTCGGCTTGCATTGCTTCAGCCTTGGGAGGGGTGTCCCAGAAAAAATCGGAGTTCTACATGAGCTCCATACTAATTGATTGCATACTATGCAACCAGCCATTCCCAAACCTGAGGTGTATTTGGGACCAAGACAGAACACCAGTATACACAACCTATAAGCCACTATGGGCGCATAAGTACTACAGTCATTACAGAGAAGTGTGTGAACACTTCATTATGCCATTATATACAATGATTTTCTTAAAAGAATCCAATTGCATGTCTAAAGAAGCATTGCAGGTCATTGAAGAATATGTTGATTACTACTTAACTGAGGATGGACTATATATTAGAATGTATGGTTGCTCCAGAGCACCTTCATTGCTTCCAAAATATGCCACGGATTATGTGGTACACAAGGAGGCGGTCAGGCAGGTCTTCTTGGATGGCATAGGGAGTTTTTTATTTGAGCATAAGAAGGCGACTTATCCTCCCTTACTGTTCAGATTGGGAAGTTATAAGTTCTCAAGAGTTAAGAAAGCTGATGAGTTTGTAGAAGAACTGGAGAAATAAACTTCCATAGGAATGATTCCTGGAATAAAGTGGCAGAACAATGCAAGGAAGAAAATGTACATTTTGAGTATACAAGCCATTGGGATAAAGAAGAATCAATTTTCCAAAATACAGAAAATATAACTGCATTAAAAAGAAGATTCAAAAAGAAGATCACTACTAAAGGCGAGAAAGGACAAGATGAGCAGAAGAAAGCAAAGGAAGAGGAGGCTAGGAAAAGAGATGAAGATGTTAGGAGACTATCACAAGAGGCCGAAAGTTGGCTTAGAAGTGAGGAAGAAGAAAAGAGGAAAGCTTAACAAGAAGCAACTAGAATTGCAGAAGAAGCTACCAGGAGTGTAGAAGAAGAAAATAAAAGGAAAGAGGATGAGGAACTCAGGAAACAGGAAGCAGAAAGACTAAAACTAACAGGGTACATGATAGAGCAACAAGCTTCTGATCCTATAGACATTCAAGTTCAGTATCTAGGTAATCCTGATTCTCAAGACCTTGAGGCAACTGCTAGCAGCACCTTAGGACAGGTTGTTGTTTCTAGCCTAAGACTGATCCCTTTCGAACAAAAGAAAGGGGAAGAAGTTCCAAACTTCAATACTATTTTTTACGACAAGGAAATGAAAAGAATTGTGAAGAGGACTGAGAGGAAAGTTGAAACTGGGAGGCAGTCAGGGAAGATGATAAATGATACAACCATGGTGCATGGAACCAACAAGGACCCAAGATTCACGATCTGAGCTGGAGCAGCATTGATCCATGCCTCTGAGGATAATGTGGATCTGATAATGACTGACCTTGAATAGTCAAGGAAATCTACTGCCCAACTAAAAGATACACTGCGAAGGGAAAGAGAGGAAAGTAATAAATTGAAAAGGAAGTTTGAAGACATGCAGAATGAAATAAAGTCTTCAAAAGCAAAGCTCCAGTCCCTCCAAGTAGAGAAGAGGTCTTTGGAGGTCGCCCTGGAAAGTATAGGAAAATTGCAGTAGGAATGTCAGGGGCTAGTGACAGAAAAGGATGGGTTGAAAATGGTATGTGAAGGTCTTAATGCAGAAAAGAACCAGCTGCTAAGTAAGATAGGGGAGCTGGAGTTACAGAAGGCTACTTTGGAGGAGTCAAAGAGACAATCTTAGGTGCAAGCAGCAGAGCTTAAAGAACAAGTTGCTTCATCAGCAGCAGCTTTGGAAGAAGCCAGGGAACAACAAGCCAACATTTAGCCTTTCAAAGAACATGTTTTAGCACAAAGAGGCAAAATGTATAAGCTGCAAATATCCATAGAAGAAGAGAGGTGCAAGGTTTTGCAGGTAGATCATAGACTAGAAGAAATTTTGGAAACTTCTTCATATTTCGTGGATAGATCGCAGGACATTTTAGAAGTCCTGACGGGAAGAATATCAAGATTAGAGGCCAATGAGGAGATCCCTGCAGACCTGTTAGCAAAGGATCAACAAGGCCTGAAACAAGACTATGACTTATTAGAGTTTGCCATAAGCACAGCTGAAGAATTTAAGAAGGCTGTAAAGAAGATGAAGGGAGCTTGTACAGAGTTTTGTAGGATACTTTTGATCACTTACAATCGTTGCCAGGTTGCTGCTGAGCAGAGAATGGACGCATTTCCAGACCACAACCTATTTATAGAGATGTTGCAGAATAGATATCAGGAAGATGAACAAATAATTCAGCAGATCAAGGCTCTGGACGAGCAAATCTTGAGAGATGAGGTAGCTCATTCAGCGGTCAGTGTACAGTTGCTGGAAGATCAACTACGCTTGAGCTCAGCCAGGATTGAAGTGATAAGAAATCAGGCTGCTAAATTTGAAATCAATATTCGTTTTCTCGAACCATATGAGTTCGAGATTATTGCCTCAGAAGCTTTAGCATGGAAAAAGTTCCTGAACAATCAAGCGGGGCCCTCCACTTAAGTGTTTCATTAGTTTGTTTATATGAAATATATTGTAAATTATATAAGCACTAAATGTGAGAAAATTGTGGGAGATGAAGCATTGGCGAAGCCCAAGGGTCATTTGTGGGCAGCCCAACTGTTTTTGCTCTTTTATAAATATAGGAGAATTAGATAGAAGAAGGGGGATTTTTCCCAGTGAGACTTGTGAACTACTTGTTGTAAGAGGAACTATTTCATTTTGCAATAACAAAATTACAATTTTGCCTGTTGGAGAAAGTGTTGTGTGGAATGTTCAAATATGATGAAATGAACAATGTTGAAGGGGAACTATTTTGTTTTCAGCTATGTTTCATCAACTGTGAGATTGTTCTAACTTTCTGAACCTATGTTCTTGTATGAATGTTCTCTGGTTTATTTTGTGATAATTTCCACTATGAGTAACGAATGTTTTAACAGACGACGAGCTATCTTGTTGTGCATATCTCTATTCATGTTTATGTGTTTTGATTCTAAGAACAACTATCTGTGATTTATCTTAACATATGAGCAGTAATACATTACTCATTAATTGATAATATTGCTCCCTAGGGACAGCTTAGTTAATCTTGTTTTCATTTGTGTGTGATTTAGATGCGAGAGAGTCTAAGACGAGAGGTAATAACCTGCACATCACATTGTGACCACTCCCCTTATTCTTTATCAATCTGCATATTAGATAGGCACTTGCATATCATACTTAAAGTCAAAAATACAAAAATATACACGGTGGACTGAGCCGCAACCGGTAAAACCCTTTGTTTTTGTTACTTAACCTACGATAGCCGGACCGCAAATCAGACGGATTCCCCATACCAAACAGTCACGGGCTAGTTGGGAACGTTGATTGGGGAGAATCCCTTGTTGTTGTTGCCTGTGAATTTCCAGGCCTCAACAGTTTCTGGCGCTAGAAGGAGGGCCACAATTGCATGGTTGGCCGGGGAAATCCATTTCCTCGAAATTACTCCACCAGTGATAGTTTTGAAAGCAATTTATTTCTTGATCCAAATACTGAAGAGAATAGAGAACGTTTGTTTTTTGTAGACAACCAAGTAGTTAATGATCTGAGAAGACACACACGGGCCTATGTAAAGAGTATTGGAGGATTACCCACTATCCTTGATTTACCCCGAAGAGAATACAAGAAGAAAGATTGTCCCATCTTGGAAGATTCAGTGTTGGTTGGAGATTTGGAAGAGTTAGTAGAAGTACCATTACAGGAAGTTTTTCAGCCTTTAAATCAAGTAGGCCCAAACACACCTTACTATTCTCCTGTGCATACTCCTGTTCCCTCACCTCCTCACTCTCCACCCAGATTCATGGCAGGCATAAATGTAAATCAGCCACTTAACCCACCAAATCCACCACTTGCTTGGAAAGCCAGATCACCCCTGAACTTAACACCTCCGTTGCATGACTTACCTCAAGCTTTTGAGAAGATGCTGCCCAAGTTTGATCCAAATGAGAAGGTTTTAGTAGATGACCATTTGCAAAGTTTCTATTTGGCAATAGAAGGATTAAGGGCTAGGGAACATGAGGATGTAGTTTGTAGACTTTTTCCACATACCCTTAAAGGAGCGACAGCATCATGGTATTTTGGTTTGCCTGCAAACTCTATCCCAGACTGGGATACCTTTGAAAGGATTTTTAGAAGTAAGTATGCAACCCAAAAGACGCATGCAGCACTAATGAAAGGTTTAGGCGCTTTAAAAAAAGAAAGAAAAGAAAAGGTACATAATTTTATTCAAATATTTTCTGCTTACCTTAAGAACTTCTCTTCAACTGATAAGTCCTCTGACAAGGTTCTGATTGAGTATTATACCTTAGCTTTAGGTCCCGACTTGGCTATGTTCACAAAAGATCAAGTTAAGCCTACGTTATCAAAGACTTATGAAGAAGCTGAAAGAGTAGAGGCTGAAAAGGAAAGTATAGAAGATTATCCTGAGCAGTTTGGAGAAAAACCTTCCGGGAAGAAAGCCTTATTGTTGTCTAAACCTAAAGAGGAGCAATCACATGATTTTGAGGGGATGTTAAAAATTATGCAAAAGCTTTCCAACAGAATAATAGATTTGGAGAAAGAAAGGGAAGCTCATAAAGCATATAATCCGTATTACAAGAAAATAGAGGATAACAACCAATCCAAACCTCCTCCATACGGTTCAGCATCGATGAATTTAACGGAGGTGGGGATGGATAATTTTTGCACTTTCCACCAACAACCCCATTCTCAAAAGAATTGTCCTCAATGGATAAATTCAATGACATTGGTGATGAATCAGCTGTTGGATTCTAAATTAACTGAGGAAAGTGATGAAGAGGAAAGGGTAGTAAGACCACAGAAAAACAAGAGAATGATACCATGTTTTTATGGGACTGTGTCTCACTTTTTGATACAGAAAGAAGTATTCTAAAACCTAAGGGTATACCAGAAATAAAAATGACAACAAAAGGCCTGAATTTGGTGAATAAATACCATTCAATGCTCTCAAAGATTAATAAGTTGCAAGAGAATGTCAGGAAACAACCAAAGAACAATGTTGATGGTGAAGTACCTAAAATCACCATTATCAGCCAAGATCCGAAGCAAATCAACATGCTTGTTAAGCCTATGGAAGACCTAGTAGGTGATGACAAGGAAAATATTAAAAATTTTGAAGAACCAGAGCAAGAGATACCCACCAAAAACCAACCTGTGGAGGAAGATGTCGAATCAATTGGGGAAGGAAAAACTAGGTTTAAAACCCCACCTTTCCTTTTGACTTTGGAAATTTTGAACCATAAGGTGCATCATTGTTTGGTAGATTCTGGATCATCAGTGAATGTTATGCCACTCGTAGTTTGCAAAAAAATTAATGGGCAGCCAAAACCTATTGCTTGGGAAGTTACTCAATTAGACAAGACTAATGTCAAAGTAGTTGGGGAAATGGAGAATGTTCTCATTCATTTATCCACAAATGAAAAGATATGTCAAGATATTGATATTGTGGTGGCAGACATACCTAATGGTTATGGACTTATTTTGAAATGAGACTGGTCCGCTAGGTTAAAGGGGTATTTTGCTTCAGATTGGTCACATTTATGGCTGCCTCATAAAGGAGTCCAAAATCAGATCAAAATTTTAAGGGAGCCTTACATGAAACACACTGTCACTAAGTTGGAAGAAGGAATTGAATCAGGGAATTCTGCATTGGGGAATTATCGAATTGAGTTTGAACTAAGACATCTTGCATCAGAAGAAGCCAACAACATAATAGACACTCAACCCGATCTCTTTCAATGTTCACGGGTTGATGAGATTGATTGTAAATTGGTAGATATAAGTTTTGTTTCAAAAATAGCAAAATTAGATAATGGTTAGGTATTTCACATCTGCAATCGATCCTAGCCCCTTGACTTATAAGTTGATAGATCTATAACGGTGGGCAGGGAACTGGTCAGGTAGTGGACTAGTTCTCAAAATTTTACTTTTTTTTGGCTTTGTACATAAATAATTTGGTGCAGTTTTTCACTTTGATTTGTCGTTGTTGTTTCTAGTTACTTTTGGTTTGGTTTTGAATAAAAGAGGCAAACTTTTGGTTGCATGGAAAGCATCAGGGTTCTCCATTAACTGAAATCTTTGGGATAAGAGTGTGCATTCTTGGTTGAACTGACAGAATTTATTCTAGTAAGTATTTTTCCTAAATGGCTATGAACTCATTGAAGTCATGCTTAATCCCTGAAAATAACTTAGAATCAAAAAGTCTGGAATACTATTTCGAGGCTCCATCCACTTCACATCTAAAATGTCCTAGGGGGTGACAGCAAAGGACCCACAGAAAGGAAGCAAGGTAAACAGTTTATTATATATAAATGATCCCATGCCGAGATTTAAAAGCGTAAAGGCTGATAAGAGTCAAAACTCCTAAAAGAAGCAATACGTATCAAAGAAAAGTATCGAAACACATGAATACAGATTTGCCAAAAGTTCTTCTCTGTCCGTGAGTTGAAAAGTAAATACATCTCTCACACAAAAGGACACTATGGATAGAAGAGCTTGAATAAAATTCAGAAAGAAAGGCATATGGAAGACTCAAAAGAACAAAAGGTTCAAAAGGCACAAAAAGTGTAAAATGGCATGGGAATGAGGAACAAATGAATATTTCTGTTTACCATATGTTACGATCCGGTGGAGTCCAAGCTGGAAACTACCCAAAGACAGAGGTAAAATAAAACTCATCTACTAAGCCTCATAAGATTTATCCGGACTTTGAGATTTTGGTGTTCCCATTTCCAAAGATGGACTCTCATCAATGATTTAAATGCATGTGTTTTCCATTATAGGAGTACAAGCATCTAGAAGAATTCAAACTATGAGTTTAATGACTAAACAGTCTATTATTGAGAGAAGAGTTGATTCAGAAATCTGGGGTTCACCAGGTAGTCACCAATTGTTGCAACTACAACAATTTCCCAAAATTCTAAAAAATTTCGGGACCCTCCTTTTAATTTTGTTTTGCTCAGCTTGTTTGGGTTTGCTTGATTTTACTGATGATTGTTAAAGGAATATCTTTATGCCAATGTTGTTTTACGAATTACATTGATTTCTTACCCCACTGTCGGAAGTTGTTGAGGCTATGAATCGGAACCGCAATTAACTACGCATCCGTCGTTGTGGAGATGCAATTGAATAACGATCCGATCCAAAGTGTACTTGCCTCCGATGCGCTTTCTTTTATTTTATTATCGGCATCCTTATTGGAAAACCGTCGGAACTCTTTGTCTCTACAACTTCTGTCATTGCGGATGACAGATTGCGAGCACCATGATGGTTGTTTTGATCTTTTCCGATTCCCACCAGTTTTGATTTGCAAGACCTTAGTCTATTTAACTTCTGTCGTTGCAGCTCTAGAAGAGACTATTCTTCCACTTTAGTTTGGTTTATTTTTGCCGCTTTGCCATTTTTTCGCTTAAGTCATTTTTGGTTTCCCTCCGATTTTGACTAGTCTACGAAACTCGTTGTCTTTATAGCTTCCGCCATTGCGGCGTTCCAAACAACTATTGGTCTGAGGTTTTAGTCTAGTTGAGCTCCAACACAGAGTTATTTTTTCTTTTTCTCTCATCGATGCTTCGCTTGGCATTGCTGAACTCACAGTTGTTTCATCTTTCGCCGTTGCGAAGATGCAGTTGACTTGATCGTCGATCCCTTACTCACTCCGCCGCCCGATGGTCATGCTTTTCCCGACGAGTGTTTGTTTTTACTGGGATGTATATATTGGGGGTTTGGGGCATATTTTCTATTATTTTACCTGCGAACCCGTGCCTTTGTTGTCATTGTTGTTTGGAATGGGACATTTTACTTGCTGTTGGTAGCTCGTTCGTAGGTGGCGTCGCCGTGGAAGTTTATAGATTCTTCTTATCAGCTGCACAACTCCTTGCCAAGTATGCCATTCTTCTTGTTTCTACCCCTTCTTTTGAGTTTCGAACTAGGGTTGTAATCCTTGGTTAGTTTCCACCTCCGTGGTTAATGGATACCTAGGTTTATGTTTATTTAGTGTTTATCTAGTTCATCTCAATGGTATGGCC
>LPNX010171367.1:7779-61598 GCA_001517045.1 Pseudotsuga menziesii
AGGAAAGGAAGGATGGCATGCCAAGGGGAGGTGGATGTGCAAGAGTAGGAGGCAGTAACGCAATTAGGAGGTCATCTTACAACAACTGCAGGGTTGCACACAGAGTCAAATCAACAATAAATGAAGACATTTAAAATAAGTTAGCCAACAACGCTTGTTGAAGTGACATGCAATTATGGTCAATCCAACCATTGGATTGACAGAATCGTCAGTGGATTCGGGTCATTAATGACATATTTGGTAATGATGGTTGTTGGATTGACCTCATGCTATCAGAAGGAGCTTGATGCAGGTTGAAAAAACCATTGTGTAGAGTTGAGTTGAGTGGAAGAGTTGTAGAGCTAAGCTAAGTTGCAGAGTTACAGAGCGAATGACTGAGTGAACTCGAGTGAATTGTGTGAGTTTTTGAGTCTAGAGAGGGTGCATGATTGTTAAAACCTTGTGGGGAATTAGTGCGGTATGCAGAGTGACCCAGTCACAGTAGAGATTTTAAGTGAATGGGATTTTCTGATTAGACCAGTAAAAATCATGGAATAAGTATCCATTATGCCATTCGAATCATCATCGGTGTTCAAGAGAAAGGGACAGAATCCTATCTCTTCGACACTACAAAAGAGATAGACCAAAACATCCATAAGGGCGCAAGTGGAAGAAACCACACATATGGGGCTACCAAGCTCAGGATTTGTAAAGTCAACGGCTTGAGCAGGGGTGTTTGTTAAGGACATCCCTAGGTATATACTGCCTAGTCGACCTGGGGTGAAAGCCAAGAAATCCATGAAAAAATAAGAAATACTAGATATGAATGTCAACAATACCATAAGGAGTGGTATGCACTTCTAGCATCATGCATGTGCTGATGAAGATGAAATATGAATATCACAAGTTGCTCGCACTAGAGGATGTTGCAAATGATCCATATATGCTGATGGTAGCATTCGAAGGAGGGATGATTGAAAAAATTCCACATGACTGAACGTGTGGGCTGGATAGAGCCGAGTTGTTAGGTCTACTCAACATGCTGCACTTTGGGCGACCGACTGAATTCGATGCATGCATAGAGTATCTTATGGCATGCTTCCATGGTGGGTTTTTGTGGTTGGATAAACCAATCGAGGTCACCACAGGACTAATTTCAGAGATAACGAGACTACCAAAGGATGGGATAGACTCTTTGTAGTATTTTTGAGGATAAGACAATGATAAGAAGCTGATGGAAACATTGACTAAGCGCTACACTTTAGAGTGCGATGGGTGGGTGTATCACATTGATAGTATCAATGACCGCATGGTACACATCAGTGCAAGGATTCTAGCCAATAAGGTGGAAGGAATAACTTCCCCAACCAATGCAATTTGGGGGTGGTCACATGTGCTGAGTTGTGTGTGCAAGGCATACAAATGAACTGGTCACTGTTTCTTATGAACTGGTTGGAGGAGGATGCAGTGGCGGTGCAGGAGGAAGAAAGACCCTTCACATACAGTTGGTTACTGATCCTAATTGCGTTAGTGGATTAGATGGAGCCAGGTGACTACTAGGGAATGGATATCAAAGTGATAAAGGTATGCATGGGTGCATGATATCAAAATTTATGGTGGGTCAAAGAAGCAAAACGGTTGACAAACTGTGCGATCCAATTTTGGATCTATTGGGAAGCATTGTAGGTGGTAGTAGTAAAAGTTCTAAGAATATCTAAGGAAGCTGCAACAAAGTATCAAAGGATTGTATAGTTTTCCATTGGCCCACATGCCATTCACGTCCAAGTGTGAAGTGACCCAGAAAATAAATGGTTGTCGATGTGGTACAAAGTGTTTGATACAGAGTTGGAATCCAGGGTCAATGATTGTACTTCAGAATGGCGCGACCTAGTCAGTTTGGAATAAACTTCAATGGGACCCCTAGCGGATGCACCTGTTGACCCAATACGAAAGGATGACCAATGAACTCAACATGAGTCTCATGAGTAATCATCGATAGAAACACCTACTGACCCAAAAGCACATCACATATTCAATTAACTAAGAACAAAGAGGCGCATAGAGCAAGGCACGAGACTCAAGTAGTAGCACCGCGTCAACATTAGAGGCATGGTTGAACCAACTTGTTAAGGTTGTTACAGATGGAACCAATGCAGCAGTGAAGGAAATGACAAAGTCTTCATAGGAGGGATTCACAAAGGTAAGAAAAAATTTGATTCTTTGTATAATGTCGTTTTGAAGAGAGCACTACAGGAAGGAGCAACTGTGCAGGAGTTCACGTCAATCAACATTGATCCGTGGGTTAGGAATGTTCAAATTCCCTTGACTATGATTGATGCTGAAAGTGAGGACTTGAATACCTCGCTGCAGTAGTTGTAGAACATATCACTGGATATCAACAAGTTGTCCACACAGACATTGGTACACATTCAATGCGTCGCCAATAAGGAATTGGCAGACAAACAAAAGGAAATCGACAATCAATTCTTTTGATCACAGGAGAAAGAGGAGCAAGCGCAAAAAGAGGTTTTTGAATTGAAGCAAGCAAAGGAGAAGTTGATGGAAGAAAAAGCACAGGAAATCGAAGTGCTCAAAAAGGCACAAGAGGAGTTGAGGCTGAAGAGCGCCGAAGAGATCATGAAGCTAAAAAAGGAAACATATCGCCTTGTTGTTGAGAAGACACATCTCTTTGAAAGTCGATTCAATTTGTAATTAGCAGTTACAGGTGGCTTCTAGTACATATTGGAGAGCCCTACTAAGGTGGGCGTAGTGGAAAGAGCACAGAAACTAGGGGATGTTATTTAAAAATGGAAAAGAGAAAACAACATTTTGGAAGCTCTGGTGCACCCAAATATGCCACTATAGAAAATCAAATCGTGGAAGACTGAAATTGAATATCTAGAAACATAGCTCGATGAACTAGAATATGAGGCCAAGGAAGTAACAGATATGACTACACAGTTCTGGGGAAGCGTAGTGCAAGATGAGCATTTGGTGCAACTAACCTCATAGTTGTAGGAATTCAACGGCCAGCTAGATATCTTGAAGATGTCACTAAGAATATTTCCATTTATGGTTCAGGTCACGCAATCGACAGAAGTGAAAGAGTTGCAGTAGCACGTTGGGAAGGAACAGTAGCATCAGCAAAAGCACGCCAAACAGTTAGATGAATTCCAGGATATCAGCGTGCAACTTTTTGGAAAGGCACCTAATGCGTTACATGCCACACAGGAAGGAAAAAATGATATCACTGAGAAAATGGTTGAACATCCAGTCACCCATGATCTGACGACAAGCAAGGACATAGCAGACAGAGTCAAAGAATAGGTCCGAGTGATTACTCAGTAGTATGAAGCTTTCAAGCTCAATATTATTGAGTACACCATGTCCAGTTAGTGTGGCTCGATGGAGATCCATAAGATTGTGTTTGGGGCCTATTGGAAAGTGGTTTTGGATACATCAGTTGCACAACATCATAGATTATGCACAATCTCAAAAACACCGCGCAAGACATAAAATTGAATATTTTATGTAATTTTGTGTCACCTTTTGTAGTTTTGGACCATATTTTGTGGATATTGGTCATTATTTTGTAGAATCGATTAAGAATTAGTTAGAAGTTGTCTAATTGGACCTCGAATGTAAAGGTGCAAGCCTATAAATAGATGTGGAATCGCAAGTGTTAGATATCATTCATGGAGGAAAAGAATCTGATCTTTATTTGAGTATCTAAATTGAGATCCATCTAGTGGTGAACTGTGACTTTGCACAAAATTAATATGACAAGGTGGAAGTTGATCTGATTCATTGTATTTTATGTTTTTATGTTTTACTATTTCTTGCAACCCAATGATGAATGTTATGTGAATGTGCAACATGGATCTATGATGCGTGTTTCCCTGTTTTGCATGATATTTTTTTTTTAGATTTGTTTGCGCTTCAATATGTTTACTGCACTTATGGTTGAATGATGCGATCTGTAAAATCATGATAATGAATGGTTGTGTGAGTGCATCAATTAGATTATTTTTTAATGGTTGTACTAAAATTGATAAGTTGATGTCACATTATTCTCCCCTATTCTAGGGAAACTTGGTTCCGTCAACCCTCCCTTGAACATCTTGCATGAGACTTCATCCACCCTGTGCGTGTTGCTGGATAGGTTAAAACCTGTCTAGGCCGGTGCTTAGGGAGATCATGGTGGTTTGGTTGTTGATAGAGTGGAAACCTTTGTCGACTGGTTTTGTTGGCTAGGTTTGTGTCAACAATGTTGAGTAGTGATAAGTGATAAGTATTTATAAAAGTGATATATGGTGTTTCCATTGTTTCATTCCTTATACAATGTGATGCAACTACTAGTTATATGCTGAGTAATTTTAGAAGTTGTAAATGGTTTTAATGTAGTTTTGTTGAGTCTCTAGATCTCAAGAGATTCATATTCTATGTCATTGCACTACCCTCCATGTCTCCACTTATGTCCATTAATTTTTCTAAGGATATAAGGCAATGCTTTTATCACCTTGATCGTGTAGTGAACAATAATTAGGATATGTTAGTGAAAACAATTGGAATTAATGGTTGTTGGCTCAATCTTGACTAATCCAGGTTCAACTTCAACCAAACCAACAAATTTCCAAGGTATCGACCCCACAATGTTTAACCCAATCGAAAACACCTGCAAAGCAAGTGAAGTCTCACATGAGATACCTATGGGAGCTGTAGGAACTAGGTTTCTACAGTAAAGAAGGGGATATTCTTCTACTATACATTGAAATAAAGGACATCAACGTAATAATTACCATGTTAGTATATTATGATTTATGCACAACATTAAACATATTGATAAAACATGTTCAATATTTTTCAATCATATTACTTATTCAAAAATTAACACACTATCATAAGTCACATCATTACAAAAAACAACACACACATTCATCATACACCATTCAACACCAGAAATTCAATGTGGAAACCCAAGATGAGGAAAACCACAAAAGTTCTCATTAATTAACAAAATTCATAGTTTAAACGCTTTGGTATGTGCACACATCCTGCAGAAATTTATCCACAATCCCCATTACATTTAGTTCGTGAAAACAGCATGTGGATCAACATTATACTTATTAATCTTATTCATCTTCATCATAAAAGTACAAAATCATTCTATCACTATTAAAAAAATCATCTGTTCAAAACTTGACTTTAACCAACCCAAAAAATACAACCCATTACATCTTTATAGGCTATATTGGTTGAATCTACATCCCACACCCACTATCCAAAAGTGGACAGACCCTCTAACTAACTCATTGAATTTTCCATCAGACTTCGTTAATATATTTAGTTTTCCCCAAATTCTTCCCAAAATTTTGGAGCTGACCAATTCAACGCCTGCTCTGTCACATCCCCATTCACACTGATTCTGGTTCCAAAACTTAAACACCAAAATTAACCAAACTTTCCTAGTGTAAACAGGCACCCAACACTCACATGTGGCTCATCCTGAGCCACTTTGGATGGAAACCACTAGTGTGTTAAACTTAGCTCAAAAAATTTGAAATATATTCCTCACTTCCTCGACCTGTCTAAACATCCTCTTTAATCTTGGAGACCCCTTCAACAATTTCAAAGCTAATATGTTCTGAAACATCCAACACAGTCACATCTAAAAATTTCTTGACCTGGACATGGACTAGATGAATGGTTGTAGTGACTTGATCTACCTTTGCTTGAAGTTTTGTGACACAATCTATTCATCTTTGTTGTTGTGTCTATAGTTTGGATACCTACTACTATAATAATTTAAGCTCCACATCCTTACTCATATTCTTGAGTCATTGTAAGGATTTCAATGAGGTTCACAGACTGACCAAACTTGTCTCTACTGTAAGAAGTCTCTCTGTTATCTCTTGTAGCTCCACATCATACATTAAGTACTCCCATGACTGGGGAACCTACTCATATTCCTTATCACAAAGTGCCTTGGCCTCTTGAATATGTCGTATATCTTTTTAAACCTTTTTATGTCTATCTTTTAGTACTTCATGAGGTGTACTAGGAAGAAGATGAGCTTGAAAGTCTATAATATTTTGGTGGAAGTCACTAGCAGGTTCCCCTAATTTGATGACATAATCTTCAACAATCATGTCAGGTGTGACCCTGACCTCTAGAACTTCTTGGCAGGCCAGAGAAAAAAAAATCTTTAGTCACTTCCTATCCTGCTTCCACTTATGCATTTGTTTTTCCTCTTATTCCAACTAACTTTGAAATAAAGACATGGTTCTCTTCGACTGCTTCAGCTGATCACACAATTCATGTTCCTATGTTTTTCTTTCCTAAATTATTGCATGTTGAATGTTCTGTAGTATGAACATTGGTAGAACACACATGTCTAACCCAACATAAGAAATATCCTGTATAATACTGTTAATCTTTGTCATGCTTAAATCAAGCACTTTGGGTACCACCTAGACCTTACGAGGCTATCTTGATATTTGGACTTGATTTGGGAAATCATTAGAGGGGCCAGCTTCTTGTGACTGCATCACTTTATTACTAAATACGACTCTTACTTCTTTCACATCTTTACAGATACTTTGAAGCAGGTCAGTAACTCCCTCAAATATTTGAGTATGTCGTTTATCAATATGTTGGTGTGTTTCATTGGCAAGCTTGACCATTCTATTATCCAACAGGTTATAATCGTTGTTAATTATACAAATAGATCTGGAGTCCATGATGTAATTTTTATTCTTTCTTCCCTTTCTTGCCATATTAGAATCTTTCTGCTTACCTCCCAAATATTGATCTGTTAGGGTAGCACTCGACTCTTCGCCACTCTCATGGTGAGAGCTATTCAGGTTGTCTTCTTCTGGTGGACCCCCCAGCTGGGTCCTAAATGTACCCTCATGCTGTAGCTCATTTTCAGTAGAAAATTGATCATTTACTATAGGATGATTCCAATCTTCTGGCCAGTCTCAAACTATGGTATCAAATTCTTCCTATGATAATCGAAACGTAGTAGTTAACCATTGGTGTCATGGATATCTCCTTGGATGAAGAAAAAGGTAGTGATCCATTGCAATAAGCTTGTTTATATTCCTATATCATTATACAATTACAACATCAATCCTCAACTGGCTTTGAATATGATGCCTTAATGCATCGTCATTCATATATAATTCAATATTTTTATCTTGTTTTCGTCAACGATTATCATTGAACCACATATTTTGATAATGTGCCCCTTGACACAGGACATTCAATTCCATCCCTTGGTAATTAGGTGGTTTTTCCCATGCCACAAATTAAATTAATATGAGTAACCAAGAATAATTAAAAGGTGTACCTCTTTCATGTGCATCAACATTGTAATTCAATAACTCATTGAGCATAAACATCATCAAATTCATTTGAACTCCCACAACACATTGCTCTATTGCGACGATGGTACTAGAAATGCACTCATTCGGTCACATATTCTGTATTAACTTGATCGACAAGAATTTGGCTACATATATGAAATCTTGATCATTAATAGGGGCTATATCAACTCCCCTCTTATCTCACGTAAGATTATACTTCCACTTCATCTAAGCAACAATAATTTTGTCCTACTCCTTTCTAGTAAAGAATGGTTTTGGATTAACTATTGCCTTAGGTAACCCTATAATAACATATATTAGGTTGACATCAATGGAGATCTAGGCATCCAACCACAAACACTCCCCATCAAAACTGTTGGCTCGGCAAAGGAGCATAGGGAAGAAGCAGATGTGCACAACTAGAAAATATGCACTGTGCGCACGAGGAAAATGAAGGTAGATCGCAAAGGATGCAAAAGAACCACACAAGCAAAATAGAGAGGTGTGCAGTGAAGGAAGGGAAAGCGCAGAAGCGTTCAAATGATAAATGGTCAGAAAGAAACAGGATGGTCATGGGTGCAGAAGTTGGCTTAAGTCAGTGGATGCCACATGAGTGAAGCACACTGTAACTAAGGATGTTAGTGCCTCATATCAGGTCATGATCACCACAGCTGTAACTTGAGGGGCGGCTGATGGTGATAGTTAACAGATTGCCTATAAGAAGTCGACCCTGCATGGTCATGTAAAATAATATAAATAGGAGGGATTCAATAGTTAAAAGTGTTTGCACTCAGAATGTACCCAGGTTGTGAAAGGTAAACTCCAAGGTAACAGCAAAACCACTTTAGAAAGAAACTGGTTTTTTTTTCCAGAGAGGGATCTCTCGATACAGATTTAACAGGACCAGATATAAAACAACACTTAAATATTTGTAGATATGGATGAAACAATCACATAACCATTGGGCATGGAGTCACATACATATAAGGATGTCACAAAGACATATACACGAGATTCATCAAAGGCAAGATAATCACATCATCACAGTCATTCAATTTAATCCAGGTGAAACAGAAGAGACGAGGAAACAACCCATTAATACAGATCATCCAAGATGAATTCTATATCAAATTTAGTAGAAAAATGTATAAAATACCTGAAATGATGACTAGAGCATAAACATATGAATTCTAATCATCCAACGTTGTATTTCAGATATGAAGAATAAACAAAATGAAGTGTTACACTGGGGAAAATATGATCACATAAAGAAAGAAGCACAGACTGTAATATCAATGACACGAGAATCTGTGAAAAAACTCATGCATTCACTTTTTTATTCAAAATATATGTTCTCCAAAATCATTCCACAACACGATGGGTTTCAACCCCCATCTCATAAAATAGATGCAAATATATACAAAAAATAATTTGATCTTCCAAGAAGATTCATAGCTAAATGATCGGCTTAATTTAGAGTCTTGTAACTAAATCCTTAACTTCTAGGAATAAATTACAGCTCCAATCCTAACAGATCATAAAGTAAAAATCAACTTGATGATATGTTTTCGCCCAGTCAGCTCCATGTCTTCGCCCAGACAGCTCCTCGGTGTATAACGCCTGTCTCTAGGAATGAAGAATGTACTTTGTCTTTCCAAACCGCTCCACGACTTTCCACTACTCTGCGGTTGGGGTATCACATTCCATCATTTCCCAAATTGATACTTCGAGCTCCATGTAAGCTTCGTATGACACCTTGGGCAATCCCTTTCTGACAATCAGGAATTTTTGTAAAATCTTGAAATCCTCTGTTAATTTATCCACAATAGTTTTCCCTGTTAGGATTTTCTCCAAATCATCAAATTTGGAGTGGTCCATGCAGATTTGAACAAGCAAGATATGATAGTGTTCCTATGAAAACATTCGTCCCTCCTCGTCCCAAAAGGAAGGCAATCTGTCCTCGAACAGCTCCTTAAAAACATGTTTGAAATTATTAACCTGTGAAAGCAATTCTTCTGATCTGTCTTGGACCGTCTTCATTAAGTGATGCTTGTGGATGAACTTCTTTGCCCACCGTACTATTGATATCCTGTCTTTTATTCCCATATCGTGTAATTTCTGGTATGTCAGTGAATTTAGAAAATTCAAAGTGTTCTGGGCTGTGGAAAGAGGTCTTCTCTCCATGTGTTCATTCACTAATTTTAGTCTTTGGTGTGCCAAATTTATCAATATACTCATATCATCAATAAATTTTAGATAATACCTAAATTTTGTAATCTCTATAGATAAAGTGTCCCAAATGATATGCTTTTCCCCCTGGAGAGGACCTTTCCCGATGTTTTTCTCCTTCAGCTCGTTTAATTTCTTTTGCAACTGATTCCTATCTTGCAATATTTGTTTTTTATTTTCACTTACTTTGGCCAATTCAGATTTTATCTTTTCATTCTCTGCCTTTAATTCTTTAATTTCTTCATCCTTTAAACTTACCTAGGACATAGGCACCAATAAATCATCTCCAGAAAAATCGTCCAATGGCTTCTCGATATTCACATTGGACAGGTCTTCACCAGTGGGAGTCTGACTCATCAACTCCTCCATAATCTCCTTCTCATCATTTTGATTCTTTTTCATCGAGGAAATTTGAGATAACAGTTCATTCCGTTCGGCCTCCCACTTGTCTTTTTCTTCCTGTAACTCAACAGCTCTCCATTTATATTCCATCATCTCTTGATGGACCTTGTCCTTCTCTTCTTGGAGAGCCAATAAATCAGAAGACTGAACATGCTCAGTACCTGGAATCTTCAGTTTTTTCTTTAAAACCTGGAGTGCATTATCCTTTTCTTCTAGCATCCTTCTAACTTCCTAGGTGTTATCTAAATTGACAATATATGTCTGTAGTTTCTTGATCTGAATGGAATTCACCTTATTTTCAACTCTTTCATGTTTCAATTGAATCTCTAATTTATCTGTCAAAATTTGTAATTTATTTATCCTTACCATAGCTTGTAACAAGTCTGAATAAATGATATCACTAGTTTGTTTGTGAAGTTGTATCTTATCCGGTGTACTGATTTTGTCCAACCGGATCTCCATATCTGACATCTTTTTGTCGTTTATCATAGCCATCTTAAAGGTATTTCTTTCGGCATCTCTGGCAGAAATCAGATAAGTTTTTGAACTGTATAAAATTCTTACTCGTGGGAGCAAATTTCTTGTCTCCTCCAGAGACTGTTTTCTTTTCTCCATATAACTGGCTTTGATTTCCTCCTTTGACTTAAAGATCGGGCTTGATTCTGAACCATCTACACAACCCTCTACATTTTTGAAAGAAAACTGATTTACTTGCACAGCTTTCATTGGAACCAGAGCAACCTTTTTGAAACCATCAGCAATTTCTTCATTTACAATTTCACCACCTTGAAACAACTTTTCCTTTTTGTGTGATCCATCTTCGTCTATTTCCATACTTTTGATTTTAGATAGACTCCTCTTAATCACAATACCAGTACCCTCTGTTATTTGGGATGCTGTGACTGGTATAGTATGTGCATCTTCATCAGACCTGGGAGTCTCTGTAAACTACAATAGATTAGCAGTTTCAGCCAAACCTTCAATAGACTGGTGATCAAACGGCTTGTTCTTATTGGCTTATTTCCTCAGGGAAATAACATGGTGGGGATCATAATTTACTTTTGACTCCTTTTGGAAATCCATATTCTCCAGCAATTTCTTTATGAATACTAAGGCGCCTTTACTTTTAAAAATGAAAGAACCAACCTTAAGTGGAAATTTAATGTTTGAAGATTTTTTAAAACCACCAAAATACTCTTCTTTAGACTGTAACCTCTGCCTCATGAATTGTAGTGCAAAAATCCTCGGGGTTAGGAAGGTGGGTAACCTATAAGGCTACCCAGTAATCCCATATACCCTTAACACAGTGGAATATTTATGCAGGAACCAGTCTCCAACCCGGTTCTTGGGTGAGGACTGCATCAAACATTTCATCTCGTCCAAAACACGGGGCAATTCCTCATCAAAAAACATTTTATACATTTTCGACATGATCGATTTAGCAAATTCGAACATGTTGATTTGCTTGGGCAAATCAGAAGAGCAGAGAGTACTAAAAAATTGCAGAGCAGTGACATTGGAAAATAACAACATGTTGAGCAAGTAGGTCTGAAATATAAAGAACCGAACCTTTGGAAACTCACTTAACTGAAGATGGATTGCTTTAGCAAGGTACTCATCTAGACTAAACACGGGAATTGACTGGGATTCAGAGCCTAAGGAACTTATTTTCAATAAAAAACCAACGATGACTTCGCCCATGCGACAATCATCATCCAGACCCAATACTTGACAGACCAGAGATACTACCAATTGGACTTCATTTTTAAAAATGTGCATAGGGTAAGGTAAGAAAATACCATCTAAGGATTGACCTTCTTTCAGAATACTATACAGGAATTGGCAGCGGCTTTTAGTTTCACAATTCTTGTAAAATTCAGTAAGGATCGACTCATTTACTGACTCATGATTAACAGGGTAATTTTCAGGCAAATTGAGGTTTTCTCGGATGACTGTGGCATCGACCTTACAAAGTATTCGGGACGCGGACTAACTCATGATGATTCTATGAGAAGGAGAGTAGTTAACAGCACACCACTCTGCAAATCCTAGGAAATGGAGGGTTTGCTCGAGAGCGAAGTAATACAAAAAAGATTTACATACATTCAAAACATCATTTCCTTGTGAGTTGTAATACCACAATATTTCCTTACTGACGGACATGCTTCCTATATATAGGAAGGGGTCGCATACGCCCCTGTCTCTGTCCACTAAAAAATCCTCCCTGTCATCTATAACCTGACCGAATACTTGTAATTCTTTCCCCTGGTCCATAACTTAATTGACAATGGAAATCCGGACAAACGAACTACAGGGTTTAAGCTTTACCTGTTTAACTGTAGTGGCGTGTACTCGGTGTGCTCAAAAATGACAACCAAAAGTTGACAAATCTGCAAGTCCTTTTCACCCACCAGAGCCAATCAATAAAACAACCACGAGATAAGTCAACCACCCTTTTATAGGACCCCACTCTGGAGCATGCTCTTGGCGGTTTCTCATAAACCACTTTCATCTCTGAAGTCCACAACGATCAGCCACGTGGACAAGCGATTTGTATTCCGCAACCACCATCTACCTTTAACTGCCGTGCATTTCTACACTCTGGACTCATTTGAGACCATTGATCTGATTCACCTTTAATTTCCGACCCTTGGATCACGCTCCACGTACATCATTCCGTCGGGCGCCCTAGTCATAACCATCGTGCAAATCTCCACTCCGGAGTCATCCCTAACCATCGATGAAATTGACTCTTATTTCTCTGCCGTTAGATCGAGAGGCATATACATAATCCACTGGGCTTCCTGATCTTATCCTTCGCACAACTTTATGCTCTGGAATCATCCACAACGGTCTATGTGATAGATCTTTATTTTCCAGCCGTCAGATTAGGTGACATGTACCTAATTCCGCTGGGCTTCCGAGTCGTATCTATCATGCATATTTCCATTCTGGAATCATTGACAGCCGTCGATGTGTTCGACCTTTATTTTCCAACCGTTAGATCAAGAAATTTGTATCAATTCCGCCAAGCTCCTCTGTTTTAACGATCGTGTGGGTTCACAGGGAGGATTCTATACAAACCATTGATCTCATCTAGAAGAAATGATGACCATTGATCCATATATCATTTAAACGCCCACTTTCACCTATTCTCCTCACAACTTTCAAAGAGCGGACATAATGCAGGCCGTTGATCTTCAACTTTTCAATTCGCACCATTAGATCTTTTGATAACGTGATCTTTTTTTGCCTATCATCATACTCTTATAATATATTTTTTAACCAAGGTTCGACAAGCAACTATTATTTCTCCTTCATCATGGTTTTTTCATCCTCCTGCTAAATAGATGCGTTAACAACTGGCTCCATCTGGGGATGATATCCTCCCTGTGAGGTATCAAAGAACTTGTAGACCAGGTTCCTTCCTTTGATTTTTCACAATAACTTCTATAAAACTCATCTTTTGCTTTTCATATATATATATATATATATATATCATTTTTATATATTTTAGAAAAGGAATGGTATGCTTCCTAAACCTTAGGGATTTCACTACGAGCTTCAAATACACTCGGCTTACCATTCATATTTACTTGTAAAGAAAAATAAGTATTTACAAGAAATGATACAAATTTTACCTTCCTCCTCAGGATAGGTAATGCTTCATATACCTTCCATTTACAAGGTTGCTCTCTAGAAGAACCCCATTTGTATATTCTAGCATAAATGTGTTTTTCCCTCTATATCCAGCAACAACATAAGGTCCTACCCATGTAGGATCAAATTTTCCATGCTTGTCTTCATTAGGAGCATCCCACTTCAAAACCAGGTCATCAATTTCAAACTGCTCTTCTTTGATTCTTCTGTCAAAAGTGTTTTTCATTTTCTCCTGATGTGACTGCACTTTGTCATAAGCCTTATTTCTTCGTTCTTCCAGTTCGATGATCTTATTTCTCCTTCGCTGTATGTGATTTGGTTCTTCTTGCTGATCTTGGAAATATCTCATAACTGGAACCCCTAATGACGTTGGAAAAACTACTTCAGCTCCATACACCAGTTGGAATAGAGACATGCCAATTGCCCTTTTAGTGCTAATCCTATCGGCCCATAGAGCATATCTTAGTTTGGTGTGCCAGGACCTCTTATTATCTTCCAACAGCTTCTTGATGATCCTTACTAGGCTCTTATTTGAAGATTCAGCTAACCCATTTCCTTGAGGATAATAGGCAGTTGAATTATTGAGGCTTATATGGTATTTGTGACAAAATTAATCATTTTTTTGGATTTGAAGGTAGCTGCATTGTCTGTCACTATCCTTTTTGGGCACCCGAATCGAGCTAATATGTTCTCTTCAAGAAAATCCATGATCACATTTTCAGTGGCTCTCCTGGTAGGAATTGCTTCTATCCATTTAATAAAATAGTCTGTGTCTATCAAAATCCACTTGTGTTGACCTGATGAATTGGGGTTTATTTCACCAATAAAATCCAAAATCCACTGCTGGAAAGGAGCCTCAACTGTTATTGGATTCAAAGGGAGAGATGGTACTTTTCTCTTACCGTCAAAAATTTGGCATTGATGACATTTACTGATTTATTTATACACATCTAAAAATAAGGTAGGCCAATAATAACCAGCTCTTAGGATTTTGTTCGCGATCACTTTCCAAGAATGATGTCCTCCATAGTCTCCCTGATGAAATTCTTTGGTAATTTACTGAGCTTCATCTTCCAAAAGACAATTCAGCAACACTCCTCTAGGGTCTTTCCAATAAAGATATCGATTTATGATACAAAATTTAGCAGATTTTAACTTTACAGATCTCGCTCTTGATTTTCTTAATCCTTCTGGTGCTTGCAAATTTTGGAGAACAAAAACAATATCAGAATACCAAGGAGACGTTACAAAATCAACCATTACTTCTATCTTTGTATCCAACTGATCAGCCTGGTGAGACAAAAAAATAATTTGCAAAGATTCACAATTTGAATTCGTCATCATTTTCACCAATCCTTGTCCTTTAACCAACTTCGTGGGCTTTATTTCTATGTCATACTCCAGTAATGTTGCTATCCATCTTGCCCTCCTGCCTTCTGGATCTGGTTGCGTCAAAATTGCTTTTATTGTAGCGGTTGGAACATGTGCAATATTATGTGAATGCAAAACATAAACCCTGAAATCTTTTAATGCTTTAATTAAAGCATATGCCTGCTTTTCCATGATATCATATTTCAATTCTCCATCCCGTAACATTTTACTGAAAAAAGCTATGGGCTGTTCCAAATTTTCATCATTTTTTTGCAATAATACTGCTGCGATAGTATGTTCTAAAGCATATGAGAATACTGAGAATTCCTTGGTAAAATCTAGACTTACCAATACAGGAGCCTCTAAAATTGCTTTCTTGATTTCCCAAAAAGACTCCCTAGCTTCTGTATTCCACTTTATTTCATGACCCTTCTTCAACATATTTGTAATATTCATTAAAATCTCAGCAAAGCTTGGTACAAATCTCCTCAAGAAATTTACCTGTCCCAGAAATGACTATATCTCCTTTTTGCTTCTGGGTTCTCCTACCTTCAGAATTGCACTTACCCTCTCAAGATCAATCTTTATGCCATCTTTGGATATTATATGGCCCAGCAGCTTTCCTTCTTCTAATGCAAAATTAGACTTCTTTGGGTTCAAAGATATACCATATTTCCTACACTTGATGAAAACTTTCTCCAGATGACGTAGATGTTCTCTGTCAGACTTTGAATAGAATGTGATATCATCCATATAAATCACCACGAAATTTCCAATTTCTCCTGCAAAGGCAATGTCCATAGCCCGCTAGAAAGTAGCTCCTGCATTCATCAAGCCGAAAGGCATTTTTGCATACATGAAAGTGCCCCAAGGTGTGGTGAAAGCAGTTTTCTCTTGGTCCTCAGGTAACACTTTGATTTGATGATAACCTGAAAAACCATCTAGCATTGACATTCTTTCAACTCCCACCACTTGTTGCAGTATATGATCCATTTTTGGTAAAGGATAATTGTCTTTCATAGAGACCTTATTTAAATTGCGGAAATCTATGCACAATCTTATCTCTCCATTCTTCTTTCTGACAGGTACCAAATTCGCAACCCATTTAGAAAACCTGAGTGTTACAATGATCCTGGCATCAAACAACTTCTTTATTTCCTTCTCAATGATAGGGATCAATTTAGGGTTTATCCTCCTGAGTTTCTGTTTGAAAGGTTTCTCTCTGGGCTTTATAGGAATAGTATGTTGTATGATAGATGTATCATATTCTTTAAGGTCTTCATAACTCCAAGAAAACACATATGTATACTTTTTCATTAACTTCACATACTCTTCTTTCTCCCTTTCAGGAAATTTCTTGGATAATTTTATGATTTTAAGATTTTCTTCAGAACCAATATTTCTATCCTCAACAGCATCTCCAACAGGTTTTACTTTGGGATTCTTGGAAACATCGTTTTGATCAAAGAGCTTTTCTAAAGGGATCAGGCCTCTTGGTATGAAATTATTTTTCAGCTGGATAATATCCTTACCTCCCAGGGTTTTCCTTAGCTTCTTAGCATCTTCTTCTTCTGTTTCAATGTCTTCATCACTCTCAAGGGTCTCATCATTATTATTCTCAGTGTCAAAATGAGTATTCACAAATTCTCCTGATAATTCCAAAAATCTTCGGATCTGCATATCATCTTCGAATACTTGCCAATATTTAGAATTATCAGGAATATATGGTCTATTCACAATCTCCACCTGGTACTCCTTCTGACCAGCAACAGGAGTTTCAAATTTTCCAGCAGCCACGGCCAGAGAATCAGCTATTAAATTTTCATGTCTAGGAACTACCTGAATTGTATGTTCTGCGAAAAATTTTCCCAACATGTCCCATACTTCATTTCTATAAGCCCTCATTCAAGGATGCTTGGTTTTATAGCTTTCATTTACCTGATTTATCACCAACTCTGAGTCCCCCAAGACCCTTATTTTTTGAGCTCCCAAGTCTTTCAAAGCATGCAGTCCTAGTAATAAAGCTTCGTATTTGGCCACATTATTCGTACATTCAAATGTTAATTTATATGACAACGCTTTGAAATCCCCTGGAATAGGAGAAATTATATACACACCTGCTCCAACACCTATTTTTGCGGCAGACCCATCAAAGTACATGATCCATTGGCCTTCTATTTTTTGCTTCACTTCCAAAGCATCCTATTCCATTGCTTCCTTCTCCTTATTCTCTTCGGACTTATTCAGTAATGCCTCTTCTAAATCATGTGGGACAGCATCATTAAAGAAAATAGAAGACCCCAAATCAGTATCAACAGCATATATGTGATGAATTTCAGGTTTATCTTGACTGCTTACTACATAAGGAGTTCTTTTTTCACTATATAATATGCTTCTCCCATCTCGAACAGGAATTGTGGCGTATGACATATCCATCTGTAAACTACCTTTCAGCTTGGAAGTCCAAGATCTTGACAGCAATACCCCAAACTTGGGTGGAATATCTGCAACTACCACATCCATGACTATAGTTTTAGATGGAAACTTATTTAGAGTTACCACCATATCCTTAATTAAACCAAGGCATTTTACTCTTTTAGAATCAAATGAATACAGGTCTTTGTAGGGTCTTGTTACTTCCAATCCTAAAATTTCTACCACTCCCTTAGGCATCAGATTATGGGACGCTCCTGAGTCTAGCATGGCATTATGAACCACTCTATCATGCACATTTAGACTTAAATAAAAAGGAGGAACCTCTTCACTTTCTAAATTTTCAACCTTTGACCCAAATGAAATAGCAGGATTATCATCATTCAGCTCTAAAATGTCAGATTGACATTTGCCTTGATTTTTGACCATTTTTATGATAGTATCTCTGTATTCAGTGTTTCTCAATAGCTCATTAAATGGAACAGAGATTTTTAGCTTTGAAAGTTCACTTGGTAAATTAAAACCAGGGCCAATTCTTTCCACATCAACTAGAACCACTTGTTTCATTCTCCTATCTTTTTGTACATCATTTTCAACGTCCCTATTCACAAAAGACTATTTTTGTACTTCTTTTCCTTTTTCTATATTTACCGAACTAGGTGAAGGTTGATTTGGGTTTGTCTTCCCTTTATTAATGAGGACATCCCTGTTCCTCAGTCTGATTTTCCTTTGCACATCATCCATAGCATGTAAATACCCTCTTTGATACTACTCTGTTTCCTTTTTAAATTCTTCATTTTCACCTTCTTGTTCAAACATATTGTGTTCCTCTTCAGTAAGATATATTTCTGAATCTTTCCATCCAAAAAGGTGAATCTCATTTTCAAGGGGATATTCTTCATCAGCAACATAATTTTCAGGAAATGGTGGACGGATAGGCTGTTCCTCTTGATTTCTTGGATTTCTCTGGTCTCTCTGTCTATTTTGGGGAGGAACAGGGGGGTTTGGTCTTCTGAAATTTGGATTCCTGATTTGGGGATCCCCTTGCTCTCTGTTGAAAGGCCTAGTATCCATAGTTAATCTATCCATAAACTTTTCCATGGTTTTCAACATCATTTCAAATTTAACATCAGCAGAAGAAGATGAAGTAGAAGGAAAATTCTCTTCTTTCCTCCTCCTATCCAAATCCCTATGCTTCATCTTCCCACTTGCCATCATGTTAGCTTTCACTTCTAGGGAATCAGTAAACATGGCAGCAAGAGTTGTCGATTTTCTCTCCCGCAATGAGAATGTGAAATCATTATCAAAAGCCCCAGCATAATGTAGTTTAGCAGCTGCAGGAGAGGGTTTTATATCTTCCATAATAGAGTTGTAAGCCCTCATGAATCTGCTTGAAAATTCATGGATAGACTCGGAACCCCCTTTTTTGAGACTGTTATACTGAGATAAAAGCTACAGAGGATTCTGTTTATCATCCCACCTGTCTAGGAAAGCATTTTGGAAAGCCTAAAAATTCACTATAGACCCATTTGGAAAATCTTTGAACCATTTCTTTGCCTCACCTGACAAACTCTGGGAAAACAACCGCATTTTAACATCTGGATAATCAACTTCTTCTAGGTCAACGAAATCTTCAAATTTGGCAACATGATGTTTTGCGGTTATGTCACCTTCTCCATCAAACAAAGAAATTCTTTGGGAATAGTTCTGAGGGAGGTCATGTAATAAGGCGGGCAAGCGCAAGGGAGCAAATCTGGCTGCCATTGGTCTAGGTGGATTCACAAGAACTGAAGATTTTTGAGTATTCTGAGAGGTAAATGCTTCAAATTTAGAGGTTTGTTGTAGATCTCTCCAGAGGGAATCCAACAAGTAAGATTCTAACCTACGGGAATTGAACTCAGTATTTTTAAGGTCAGATTCAGATTTAGTTCTGAACAGATTTTTCCCAACATTAGCTTCCCATTCTGGAACAATATGAGAATCCTGGGATGATGAAGCACCAAACAAAGGAAAACCTAACTTTTCTTTATTTATTTTTTAAATAACTTTTCTGGGTCTTCAAAACTTTTCAAGATTTCAGTATTAGAGTTACCTCGTGTATGTCTTCTCGAATCCAGAATGACTCCTTAATGTTCCGAAAAATTTTCACAATGGAGTCGCCGGGGAAAATACACAACCTTGTCAATTAATAAAAATTCTATTTTCCCACAGAAATCTTTCTTCAACTTTGTCATTCTCCCAGGGCAGATATGCACTTTCATTCCTTGGCAATGGCGCCAGTTTGTTAGCACTCAGAATGTACCCAGGTTGTGAAAGGTAAACTCCAAGGTAACAACAAAATCACTTTAGAAAGAAACTGGTTTTTCCTTTCAAAGAGGGATCTCTCGATACAGATTTAACAGGACCAGATATAAAACAACACTTAAATATTTGTAGATATGGCTGAAACAATCACATAACCATTGGGCATGGAGTCACATACATATAAGGATGTCACAAAGACATATACACGAGATTCATCAAAGGTAAGATAATCACATCATCACAGTAATTCAATTTAATCCAGGTGAAAAAGAAGAGACGAGGAAACAACCCATTAATACAGAGCATCCAAGATGAATTCTATATCAACTTTAGTAGAAAAATGTATAAAATACCTGAAATGATGACTAGAGCATAAACATATGAATTCTAATCATCCAACGTTGTATTTTAGATATGAAGAATAAACAAAATGAAGTGTTACACTAGGGAAAATATGATCACATAAAAAAAGAAGCACAGACTGTAATATCAATCACACAGGAATCTCTGAAAAAACTCATGCATTCGATTTGTTATTCAAAATATATGTTCTCCAAAATCATTCCACAACACGATGGGTTCCAACCCCCATCTCATAAAATAGATGCAAATATATATAAAAAATAATTTGATCTTCCAAGAAGATTCATAACTGAATGATCGGCTTAATTTAGAGTCTTGTAACTAAATCCCTAACTTCTAGGAATAAATTATAGCTCCAATCCTAACAGATCATAAAGTAAAAATCAACTTGATGATAGGTTTTCTCCCAGTCAGCTCCGTGTCTTTTCCCAGTCAGCTCCTCGGTGTATAACGCTTGTCTCTAGGAATGAAGAATGTACTTTGTCTTTCCAAACCGCTCCATGGCTTTCCACTGCTCTGCGCTTGGGGTATCACATTCCATCATTTCCCGAATTGATACTTTGAGCTCCATGTAAGCTTCGTATGACACCTTGGGCAATCCCTTTCTGACAATCAGGAATTTTTGTAAAATCTCGAAATCCTCTGTTAATTTATCCACAATAGTTTTCCCTGTTAGGATTTTCTCCAAATCATCAAATTTGGAGTGGTCCATGTGGCTCTGAACAAGCAAGCTATGATAGTGTTCCTGTGAAAACATCCATCCCTCCTCGTCCCAAAAGGAAGGCAATCCATCCACGAACAACTCCTTAAAAACCTGTTTGAAATTATTAACCTATGAAAGCAATTCTTCTGATCTATCTTGGACCGTATTCATTAAGTGATGCTTGTGGATGAACTTCTTTTCCCATAGTACTATTGATATCCTGTCTTTTATTCCCATATCATGTAATTTCTGGTATGTCAATGAATTTAGAAAATTGAAAGTGTTCTGGGTCGTGGAAAGAGGTCTTCTCTCCATGTGTTCATTCACTAATTTTAGTCTTTGGTGTGCCAAATTTATCAATATACTCAGATCATCAATAAAGTTTAGATAATGCCTAAATTTCGTAATCTCTATATATAAAGTGTCCCAAATGATATGCTTTGCCCCGTGGAGAGGACCTTTCCCGATGTTTTTCTCCTTCATCTCGTTTAATTTCTTTTGCAACTGATTCCTGTCTTGCAATATTTGTTTTTTATTTTCTCTTACTTTGGCCAATTCAGATTTTATCTTTTCATTCTCTTCCTTTAATTCTTTAATTGCTTCATCCTTTAAACTTACCTGGGACATAGGCACCAACAAATCATCTGTAAAAAAATTGTCCAATGGCTTCTCGATATTCACAATGGACAGGTCTTCACCGGTGGGAGTCTGACTTATCAACTCCTCCATAATCTCCTTCTCATCATTTTGATCCTTTTTCATCGAGGAAATTTGAGATAAGAGTTCATTCCATTCGGCCTCCCACTTGTCTTTTTCTTCCTGTAACTCAATAGCTCTCCCTTTATATTCCATCATCTCTTGATGGACCTTGTCCTTCTCTTCTTGGAGAGCCAATAACTCAGAAGACTGAACATGCTCAGTACCTGGAATCTTCAGTTTTTTCTTTAAAACCTGGAGTGCATTGTCCTTTATTCTAGCATCCTTCTCACTTCCTGGGTGTTATCTGAACTGACAATATCTATCTGTAGTTTCTTGATCTGAATGACAGTTGCCTTATTTTCAACTCTTTCATGTTTCAATTGAATCTCTAACTTATCTGTCAAAATTTGTAATTTATTTATCCTTACCATAGCTTGTAACAAGTCTGAATAAATGATATCACTGGTTTATTTGTGAAGTTGTATCTTATCCGGTGTACTGATTTTGTCCAACCGGATCTCCATCTCTGACGTCCTTTTGTCATTTATCATAGCCATCTTAAAGGTATTTCTTTCGGCATCTCTACCAGAAATCAGATAAGTTTTTGAACTGTATAAACTTCTTACTCATGGGAGCAAATTTCTTGTCTCCTCCAGAGACTGTTTTCTTTTCTCCATATAACTGGCTTTGAGTTCCTCCTTTGACTTAAAGATTGGGCTTGATTCTGAACCATCTACACAACCCTCTACATTTTTGAAAGAAAACCGATTTACTTGCGCAGCTTTCATTGGAACCAGAGCAACCTTTTTGAAACCATCAGCAATTTCTTCATTTACAATTTCACCACCTTGAAACAACTTTTCTTTTTTGTGTGATCCATCTTCATCTATTTCCATACTTTTGATTTCATATAGACTCCTCTTAATCACAATACCAGTACCCTCTATTATTTGGGATGCTGTGACTAGTACAGTATGTGCATCTTCATTAGACTTGGGAGTCTCTGTAAACTGCAATAGATTAGCAGTTTCAGCCAAACCTTCAATAGACTGGTGATCAAACGGATTGTTCTTGTTGGCTTGCTTCCTCAGGGATATAACATGGTGGGGATCATAATTTACTTTTGACTCCTTTTGGAAATCCATATTCTCCTGCAATTTCTCTATTTGATGTTTGAAGATTTTTTAAAAGCACCAAAATGCTCTTCTTCAAACTGCAACCTCTGCCTCATGAATTCTAGTGCAAAAATCCTCGGGGTTAGGAAGGAGGGTAACCTATAAGGCATCCCGGTAAACCCGTATACCCTTAACACAGTGGAATATTTGTACAGGAACCAATGTCCAACCCGGTCCTCGGGTGAGAACTACATCAAACATTTCATCTCGTCCAAAACACGGGGCAATTCCTCATCAAACAACATTTTATACATTTTCGACATGATCGAATTAGAAAATTCGAACATGTTGATTTTCTTGGGCAAATAAGAAGAGTAGAGAGTACTCAAAAATTGCAACTCAGTGACATTGGAACATAACAGCATGTTGAGCAAGTAGGTCTAAAATCTAAAGAACCGAACCTTTGGAAACTCACTTAACTGAAGATGGATTGCTTCAGCGAGGTACTCATCTAGACTAAACACGGGAATTGACTGGGATTTAGAGCCTAAGGAACTTATTTTCAATAAAAAACCAATGATGACTTCACCCACGTGACAATCATCATCCAGATCCAATACTTGACAGACCAGAGATACTACCAATTGGACTTCATTTTTAAAAATGTGCACAGGGTAAGGTAAGAAAAGACCATCTAAGGATTGACCTTTTTTCAGAATACTAGACAGGAATTAGTAGCGGCTTTCAGTTTCACAATTCCTGTAAAATTCAGTAAGGATCGACTCATTTACTGACTCACGATTAATAGGGTAATTTTCAGGCAAATTGAGGTTTTCTCGGATGACTGTGGCATCAACCTTACAAAGTATTTGGGACGCAGACTAACTCACGATGATTCTCTGAGAAGGAGAGTAGTTAACATCACACCACTCTGCAAATTTTGGGAAATGGAGGGTTTGATCAAGAGTGAAGTAATACAGAAAAGATTTACATACATTCAAAACATCATTTCCTTGTGAGTTGTAATACCACAATCTTTCCTTACTGACAGACATGCTCTCTATAGATAGGAAGGGGTCGCATACGCCCCTATCTCTGTCCACTAAAAAATCATCCCTGTCATCTATAACCTGACCAGATACTTGTAATTCTTTCCCCTGTTCCATAACTTAATTGACAATGGCAATCTGAACAGATGAACTACAGGGTTTAAGCCACTTTTGTCTCCAGATTCCACAACGATCAGCCACGTGGACAAGCGGTTTGTATTCCGCAACCACCATCTACCTTTAACTGCCGTGCATTTCCACACTCCGGACTCATTTGAGACCATTGATCTAATTCACCTTTAATTTCCAACCCTTGGATCACTCTCCATGTACATCATTCTGCCGGGTGCCCTAGTCATAACCATTGTGCAAATCTCCACTCCAGAGTCATCCCTAACCGTCGATGAAATCGACTCTTATTTCTCCGATGTTAGATCAAGAGGCATATACTTAATCCATTGGGATTCCCTATCTTATCCTTCGTGCAACTTTATGCTCCGGAATCATCCACAGCCATCGATGTGATAGATCTTTATTTGTCAGCCGTCAGATTGGGTGACATGTTCCTAATTCCACTAGGCTCCCAGGTCATATCTATCGTGCATATTTCCGCTCCGGAATCATCGACAGCCGTCGATGTGTTCGACCTTTATTTGCCAACCGTTAGATCAAGAAATGTGTATCAATTCCGCCAAGCTCCTATGTTTTAATGATCTCGCGGGTTCACAGGGCAGATTCTATACAAACCGTTGATCTCATCCGGCAGAAACGATGACCGTTGATCCATGTATCATTTAAATGCCCGCTTTCACCTATTCTCCTCGCAACTTTCAAAGAGAAGACATAATGCAGGCCATTGATATTCAACTTTTCAATTCGCACCATTAGATATTTTGATAATGTGATCATTTTTTTCCTATCATCATACTCTTATAATATATTTTTTAACCAAGGTTCGACAAGCAACTATTATTTCTCCTTCATCATGGTTTTTTCATCCTCCTGCTAAATAGATGTGTTAACAAAAAGGTTGATTTTTGTTATTCATAATTACTAAGTAGGTTTGATTGTCGAGATCTGTATACAATTGCAGAAATTAGATCTAAAGAGGAGAGTGGTTAGGAATCTGTAGGAGGCAGTTAGAGTTTGTGCAATTGGAGAGCTCTGCTAGAGTGGTGCAAATGCTAGGAAGGTCGATCCAGGAGGTGTGTGGATCTGTAGGTGATAGCAGTAGATTAGGAGAAATAAGATAGAGAGCATGAGAACCATAAGTCTGAACTTAAAGACATATATTAATATTAGTGTGCATCCCGTAGACTGCAAGGTGTTGTATCCTTTCTCATGCCAGATGAAAGAACCTTGGTGGTTTTTCCCAGATGGGTTTCCATTCTATCTCTTGTGTTTAAATGAATGATTGATGTGGTGAATGTCTATGTGAATGGTTACTATTTTCTTTGTGTAGAATTTTGAATGTTGCTTAAATCTCTGATGTTACTCTGTAATCAATAGATGAATGATTGTGAGGCAATATCAAAATAAACATATGTATATCGGCATGTATGGTTCTGTCTTGAATCACAACTAGGTTCGTAGGTCTATTTGATATGAGTCAGCTGCGTCACACAAGTTGTGCCAGTTTCAAGGTGGGAAGGAAGGTCAAGTCACGTACGATGGCATGTATTTGTGCTCAGTCGCGCAGAACTGACTCCTTTGTCCAGCCATCCTGTTTCCTTTGTTGAGCTCCTTGGTTGAGATCCAAGGGACTATAATCCCTTGACAATCATGAAAACATGGTTATAGTTACCCATCTAGGAGATATCTTGGGTGATATTACACCTATTTCACAGGTGTTATTGACAGGGCTTGCTCTATCGGGCCGGTATCTCAAGTAGTTGTTGGATCGGTGGGCTATGCAGAACCTGGGTCATGCGAGTGAGGAAAGTGGCCAACAAATGGTTCCATTGTAGGGACCTATTGATTAAATTGAGGGAGATGTTGTGGCACCCAACAAAGAAGGAGATATAATAGTGGCTAGATTCTAAAATGGTGGTATATGCTCGAGAAGAGAGTGCAAAAAGTTGGGTGAGCGCAGGAAAATGGATAGGGATATCATTGTAGTGATTGAGTCATGCAGTGTATGAAGGGGATATGTAATGCAAGAGCTAGGAGTAATATGGAAGGTAGTAAGAAGAGATGTTCTTTGGAATTTTTGAGGATGAATTAGAGACTAGATTCTTGAGAAGCGGGAGGAGGTTCCTGTCAGGAAAGAGGAGAAAGGTAGCAGGAGGGAGGAGGAGGGAGGAGGGCCTATAGCCTGCATAGGGAGGGTGAATATGGATGCAATTCATACCTAGACGAAGGGTCTTATGACAAAGAGGAGGAGTATAGCCTAGTTTCTAAGAGATAAGAATAAAGATAGTCTACAGAGTCACCGAGAATAGAACGTGACTACAAAATTCCAAAAAGATCCCCTAGAGTGAGACCTAGAAGTTCCTCACCTGAACCACTTATGAACACTAACAGTCCTAGTGTCATGACTAGTGCACAAGGAATCCCATCAGTGATCCCAGTAAATCCAGTAAATCTGGGGAATCCAATGAACAATCCCAGTGCCACCCTAATGGCGGGGACAAATGTTATACTACCCACCTTTAATGGGAACGGAACAGAAGACATAATGTCTGGATGGTACGCTTAGTACATAATGCCAATATAAATAAGGCATATATGATGATGACCTTAAGGGGTCGTGCCCTGGATTGGTTCATGAAATTTTGTGCCACACCAGCTGGAACACCCCAGAAGACTCTTGAGGAGATTCGACGAGCAATGATCTTAGAGTTTCGAAAGCCCCAATCGGAGTCCCAATGTATTACTAAGATCAAGGAGACTAAGAAGGCTCTAGCAGAAATGGTATGGGACTTTGACCGATGGTTCAAAATATTTACGGCCAAGGTCAGCTTCCAGATGTTAGACATGCAACATAAAGAGTGGTTTATTGCTGCGCTACTGCCACATATAAGAGGACCACTCATGCAGCAAAAGATCGCAATGCAGAGGGAGGCGTTGGAGTTAGCAATGAAGCTAGAGGCTTCACCTATTGGAGATGGTGCCATAGGAATTATCTAGATTCAGTCTCAATTAGCTAATCTGACTATTCAACTCCAAGATATGGAAAGGGGAAAAGAAGCACATGAATATCTCTGGTGTACACGATGCTGGACCAATGGACATACCAAATATGAATGCCCGACCTATATGAACTACATCTCATCAGGTGGGTCAAACACATTGAATAACCAAGGGTTTCCCTAGTGCAACATCTACCAAGCAAGAGGACATTGTGACATAGATTTCCTATTCATGCAAAAGACGGTACATACACCAACCAGTTTGTATTGTAAATTTTGTAAATTTGTAGGCCATGATGAAAAGGATTGTAGGGCATACCAACTCATGAGGGATAAAACAATAGATGCATATTTGATGAAGACTTAGGAGCAAGTAAATATTGAATAGGATATGCCTCAATTCCAAGATACACCTTAGTTTTAGGTTGCACCTCAATTCCCACCTGCACAGCAGTTTCAGATGGCACCACAGTTTCATAATACGGCCCCATACAACTTGTATCAACAGCAGTACCAGCAACCACAATACATGTTACAACCACCTCAAAGGGGAGGTGGAAATTACAGGGGCCGAGGAGGAGGATTTGGTTGAGGGAGAGGGCCAGTCATATGTTACAATTATGGAGTACCAATACATTATGCTAGGGACTTCCTGGAACCTACGAGAACTTGCTCCTATTGCAGACAGGATCACAATGTGGAGCAATGCCTGCAACTCATCACTCGATGGCAAGCCCTGATGGTTGGAGCAGCTATCCCTACACCAAATCCTACACCAAATGCTCCAAACCAGAATGCTAATATCAACATACAAATGATAGTCGCCGAACCACTAGAACCAAATGTAGCAGTGGTGACAAGGGAAGGGGCTATGACAGGTGCAGACTAAGCTACGCAGATAGAACCTGCAGAACACATACAACCACAGGTGTGACCTACTGCAAAGAAGAAAGAACCACTTGACATTCAAGAAAAGAAGCACATATTTATGGATGTGTGCCCAGAGTTCATCGGCGTAGAGCAACCATCTACCTCAGGCCAAGTGAAAGATATGCTTGAGAGATTCCAAAAGATATTTGAACAACGGACTGCAGACAAGAATGCATATAAGGTTAGTAAACTCAAACCTTTCTTATAAAGTTGCTTAGTGCTAATCAAATATAAGGAAGCACTTGTAGAACTAGAAGCACTCATCGAAACACTTCTAGAGGGAGACCCTCCACCAAAGAAGGCTAACAGTATCAATAACAAGCTCAAGGCAGGACGCAAACTCAGGATGACCGTGCAAATTGGAGATTATGATATGGACTATATCATCCTTGACGTAGGATCCAATGTTAACGTTTTAACATGCCAGACATGGGAAATAATGGGCAAGCCAACCTTAGAGTGGTCTCCAATTCAATTAAGGCTTGCAAATCAAGCAAAGGTCCTCCTTGTTTGTAGGTTGAGTCAAGTCAAGTGGATATTGAAGGATTGCACACTTTTGTGAATTTTTAAGTCATAGATATAGTAGACGATACCACCCCATATCCTGCACTACTTGGATAGTGATTGGGAAATGGAAAACCAAACGATCAGAAATTTAAAAATAAGGATCCTATCATTTGAATATGATGAGATCAAGGACCAAGGACCAAGGTACGTACTTGAAGGACCAAGGTACGTTGAACCTTTGTTCAAAAAAGGGCATGGTGATCACCTTGATACCATCTACAATGTAACCACCCTTAGGGAAGATTATATTAATCCTACTACAGATGGTAACCTAAGATAGAAATGTGAGAGTTCATGTACTTCATACTCAGGAGAGGCACTTGAGAACTGGCAAAACCGATTACATGAAGTCTCTTCGAGGAAATTTGCCAGGATAACTAAGTTTGTAAGACGAGTAGGAACTCAGTCACGATTGACACTCACATATGAAGGAATTCTTAACTTGGTAGCGTTCTTGATTGAATTTGAAGAACTGGTAATAGAACCGCAGTGACTATCTGCACTAGTCTTTGCACTGAAAGCTACACCCGCGCGATGGTGGGGTATGCATAAAATATCCATAACTGAATGGCTGCATTGCAGAAGGCTGCTAGAAGTAAGGTTTGGGGAGGAAATCACAATTTTAACCCAAATATATACAAGGTTAGGAGACACTATTGAACACTTAGAACAGTGTTCCACAGCATTCTCGAGCTACCCTCACCAGGAATGGGTTCACCATTTCATCCATTCTCTTGAAATGGAACCACGAGGCTGGTACACATCTATGGAGCTGCACCAAGAAACAAGGGAGTGGGAAGAAGTTGCACAAAAATTCACTTACACATTCCAGTTCACAGATGAGCAACCGACAATTGATATTGCAATAAAGACTATTAAGGAGAAAATATTCGCTAAGATCCCGCTAGAGGTTGTGTATTCTCAAACTTGCGTTGTGCATTCCCACCAATGCTGTGAGACACTTCAACACCGGATGACATGCTATAATATCTTTGGAGACCCAAATGATGATCTGACCAACATCAATATTTCAGAATCAGAAGGCTCATGTGTAGTAGAGGGAAGCGACATTTCTAATGAGCAGTTCATTAAGCCGCTAAAGATAAAAGAAATTTAACATTGTATCAGAGGACAATCTAAAATTTGATAACATCAAATACTATTGGGATGAAGAGACAATGGCTAAAATCACTGATCTATTACATGAATTTCAGGACCTATTCTTGACAAACTTCAGGGAGATGAGGGGGATAGTAGGGGATTTGGGTGAAATGAAAATTCCACTCAAACCCGACACAAGACCAGTAAAGCAGTGGCCATACATATTGAATATGCGCTATAAGGAGAAAGTAAAAGCAGAACTGAATCACATGCTGGAAGCAGGAATTATTGAACTAGTTGAAGAGTCGGAATGGATAAGCCCATAGTCATTCAAGAAAAAAAGGCAACAGGTGAAGTTGGAATCTACTTTGACCTTAGGAAACTAAATGATGCCTACTTGCATGATCCATTTCCAATACCATTCACAGATGAAGTCTTGGAAAGTGTCAGCAACTAAGAAATGTACTCATTCATGGATGGATTCTCAGGCTACCATCAAGTCAGAATTGCACCAGCGGATCGTCACAAGACAACCTTCGTAACATAATGGGGATGCTACCAATACACAGTAATTCCTTTTGGCCTTAAAAATGCCCCTTCTATTTTTTCTAGACTAGTAGTTTCTGCTTTTAAAGATTTCATTCACAAGTTTCTTGAAGTATACTTTGATGACTAGATGGTCTTTGGCCTCATAAGAGACCATATTGAGAATTTGCGCATGATGTTGGAAAGGTGTCGTCAATATCAAATTGCACTCAACTTGAGAAAATGTATATTATGTGCACCATTTGGTGTACTTTTGGGTCATGTAGTATGCCGCGATAGGATCCTGGTCGATCCCGTGAAGGTAGCAATTATCCTGGATTTTCCTCCACCCACATCAGTCACGCAACTTAGGTCCACATTGGGACATACTGGGTATTACTGGAAATTCATAAGAGGGTATGTAGAGATAACTTCCCCAGTGGAGAAGCTACTGAAAAAGGATACCAAATTTGCGTGGAATGAAAACTACCAAGAGAGCCTAGATAAGCTAAAGGGTAAAATGGCTATTGCGCCAATATTAATATTTCCAAATTGGAAAAAGGAATTCCATGTGCATGTTGATGCATCATCGATTGCACTTGGTGTAGTTTTAACCCAACCAGGAGATCGCACAATTGACCACCCGATTGCATTTGCAAGTAGGAAACTATCAACGACAGAGAAAAATTATACCACAATAGAAAGAGAAGAACTTGCAATGGTCTACACACTACAAAAATTTAGAAATTATCTATTGGGTGGACACCTCAAAATGTTCATTGATCATTCTGCGCTAAAGTACCTGGTCAATAAGCCATTTTGGGGGGGGAATATCTCTTGGTGGCTCCTCCTATTTCAATAATTTGACTTTGAAGTCATTATGATGCCAGGCCAACTAAATGTTGGACTTGACTACTTATCGCGCTTTGAAAGTGGGGAGGAACCCACTAGCCTAGAGGATAATTTACCGGATGCGCAGTTGTTTTCTATTGATGTTGTTGATAAATAATTTGATGCTATTATACACTTACTAAACACAGGCTATGCGCCTGAAGGCTATTCAACATGGCCGAAGAAATAGCTAGTTGCCAAGGCCTCAGATTACACACTGATTGCGGGACAACTCTATAAGTTGGGACCAGATGAAATACTGCGTAGATCTGTTTTTGATCATGAAAGACAGTGCATAATGGCTAAAGTGCATGTAGGTGTTTTGGGAGGACACTACGCCGGGAAGGCAATGGTGTAGAAGATTCTACAAGCGGGACTCTAGTGGCCAATGGTACATATGGATACAAGGAAATACTATCGCAATTGCGATAAGTGTTAAAGAACAGGGAAACCATCATGGCGTGATGAAATGCCACTTGCACCAAAAATTACACTGTAGGCCTTTGATAAATGGGCAGTGGGTTTTTTCAGCCCTATCAATCCTCCAGGGAAATGGAATGGTGCGCGCTATATCATCACTACTACAGATTACCTGACAAGATTAGCAGAGGAGACACTGGTAAAAGATTGCACCACTACAACTGTGGAAAAATTCCTATTTGAGAATTTCATCATAAGATTTGGTTGTCCCAAGATCCTAATCAGCGAGCAAGGTACACATTTTGTAAATAAGCTAATTATTGAACTGACTACAGAATTCCAAATCTAGGACAAGAAGAAAACACCCTACCATCCTCAGGCAAATGGAACTATTGAGGCATTCAAAAAAATACTCGAGAATGCGTTCACCAAAGTATGCAATGTGCACAGAGATGACTAGGACCAGAAAGTCTTAGCAGTATTATGGGCCTATAGAACAACATGCAAACAACTAACTGGATACACTCCTTTCCAATTACTTTATGGACAATAAGAAGTCATGCCCATGGAATACATTTTCCCAAGCCTACGAATTGCTGCAATAACAGAGATGATAGATACCAACGTTGTAGAAGAAATACTTGTGTAGATCATTCAAATGGAAGAAGAATGCTTCACTGCAGGCTTCCATCAAAATGTGGAATAGCAGTGGCAGAAACCCTGGCACAATCGCCACATCACAACAAAGTAGTTCAAGGTTGGTGGACTTGTTTTTATGTATGATAGCAAGTTTCTCAAGCATCCAGGTAATCCCAAAATGCATTGGTTAGGTCCATATTTGGTTGCGCACATTATGGAAGCAGACGCAATTAAACTACATAAGCTGGATGGAACATCGGTAGCGGACATGATCAATGGTAGTCGATTAAAAATATATAGCGATGACAGTGCCACAATCCCATATGACTGTGACGCGCTAAAAAAAAATCTGCTACTAAGCTAAGAGACAGCTGGTGGAAAGGGACATAAAGCTAGAAAGCACTGATAGCTAGTAAATGCATGAGAATTTTGAAAAATATCTGGTGCTAGTAACAATTCAGTAGCATTAAAGCAGCAAATCCGAAGAGAAGGGCCACAGGCCTGTCGATCCCATATTCCATATTTCCCTTAACCACCCTAACAAGTGAAAAATGGAACCTAAGTGTGCAAAGGATGAGCCCATGTGCATCATCAGAAGGTCCTTCAATCTATCTAGTCAAGTTGAGGGCTCGTCACCTATAAACAATAGTTCCCAGTTCCTCTTGAACGAACTAATGGACGATGCACAGGAAGCGTAGGAATAACCCACGGTGAAGTTCCACTTCTCATGGATTTTAATTTTAATCTCATTTACGATATGGGCTCTACCACCGGATTATCAACCCATGGATATCCCAGTCGATTTCCTCGACAGGCCTTACCAAAACCTCTAGGATCACAAGGATAATAAGCGCAAGACCAATGCCAGAATTACATTCTTCCTACAAGGAGAAAGGCTCCAACAGATTGTGTGTGGGCAGTACCGACTGAATCCTGCGATGGTTACAAAGTATCCGTTCATTCAATTCCATGCTGCCCTCACAATATCATCCTGCATCCGCATGGGGACCCCAAGAAACATGCACTCCAAACCTTCTTCATTCTTTGAGATGCGAATATTGAGCGAGAAATAAAATATTGGCCTCAGGAATGGGTTAGCCATCATAAGGAGGTGCCTACAGGACATCAATTACCACAGGGGGATCCACAAGAGAACCAAAACCAAGACCGCACCAATACCAGTACCCAGGAGCATCAGGATGGCTCCCAGGAAGACGAAGCAGCATAAGAGAGAGACCCACCCAATGTTGACCTCGAAGACCTTGTTGCTAATGAGGATCTGAGCATCGAGTGAGATAAAAAAAGGAAGGGCAAGCAGCCCATGCAGGAGGAGGAAGAAGACAACACATTATAATTCCCTCATAGCAAGAAGTAGAAGGTTAATTGGCCCCAAGTCATGGGCATAGTAGACGATGACCTGACCCTTCTTCGTGATGCAGTTGCCGAAGTAACTGAGAAAAATTTTGGAAAAATCATGACCAAGCAAAATAATTGGACGATAGCCATCACTACAAAGGTTAACCAACTCACACAGACTGTCACAGAAGTATGAGATACCATGCAAGATTAAACCTATGGTGTAAACCACGCAGATACCCTAGCGATACCAGTAATGCTCCTACCCCTAAGAATTGAAATGCCTGTAGAGGCATTTTCTACAAAATAGGAAGACAATGAGGCAAGCATCCATAACTTGAATACATTAATTTTAAATTTTTCGAAGTTAACCTTGCCGTAAATATACTCTATTCAACATGTCACTGCCACAGAAGTTAGAATCCAATAAAATGCAGTTGCATACCAAGCAGCTAAGGTAACAAGGAAAGAAAGGGAATGAAAACAAGTTATCAACTGCTAGTGGGAAGACTTGGCATCCCAAGCATAGAGGAAATCTTCCCTGAAACAAGCGATAAAGGAGGAAACTGCACAACTCTTAGACGAGGAGGAAAATACTGAAGCAAAACCGGTGCATCAATTAATATAATTATCCAAACTGGCTGCAAACCTCAAGAAACAAGTTCAGGAGATGAAAACCAACCAGCAACTGAGCATGCCTCCTGAAGTGCTACAGCAAAGGAAACATTTGGAAAATCAAGTTGTTTCTCAGCCTAGGGAAGCCGAGAACATCTACACAGAAACAATGGAAGAAGTTGCTGCGACATGGGAACAACTCATTGATGATTAGACTACAGAGCAACTAGCTAAGCAAGCGCGACAAGTAGACTTACAAATATTGTCAATGAAGGCCGAGATTAAGAATTTACCAATAAAGGATAACATCGCTAGAGGCACTAAGCTTAAGCATCTCCTCGATAAGTCAAGAGCCATGTGCGACCAGGAAAGCATGAGCAACAAGGAAACGACTGAGCAGCAGGATGAAGCTAAAAGGATGACAGAGTTAATTCAGCCTATCCAACAGTGAATACATGAGTTCACTCACACACTAGTCAGTACCTCATTGGAGAACCCTAGCAGAAATAGAGTACTGTAAGAACTTGAGGTATAGGAAAATGAAGCTTACCGAGAGATAGAATAGATTACTCCTATTCTGGCCCGGTTCCAGTAGAAGGTTGGAAGTATAGAACAGATGGCACAGAAATATATAACCAAGGCTATGAGAAAAGAAGAACAAAGAGAAGAAATAGGAGAAGAAGAGCAAAACAAAGATAAAGGTGGAAAGAAAGATGAAGCAGAACAAAAGAAGCGTCGTCAAGAAGGCCCAGACCACACATAGGACAAACCTGCAGGAATAAAATTATCGGAAGAAGATGAAGAAGAAATTGTATAAACCCAAGTATAAACTTAGAAACAAAAAGAGCTGCGCAAGAAAAAAAAAGACAGGAAGAAAATTTTGTAAAAGATGCAGCACTGGTCATGACTTTCATATTTCCTGTGCTTAGTGGCTCGGGATGAGCCATAGGTGAGTGTTGGGGGCCTGTTGGCCTGAGAAAGGAGTGTAGGGAAGAAGCGTGTGTGTGCAACTAGAAAATATGCACTGCATGCGTGAGGAAATCAAAGGAAGATCATGGCAAAAAACAAGGAAGATCGCAAAGGATGCGAAGGAACCGCACAGGCAGAATAGAGAGGTGTGTGGCGAAGGAAGGGAAAGCGCAGAAGCGAACAAATAATAAATGTCCAGAAAGTGACAGGGAGTTCATGGGTGTGGAAGTTGGATTAATTCTATGGATTTCACATGAGTGGAATCATGCTGTAAGTAAGGTAGTTAGTGCCTCATGTCAAGTCATTATCACCACAGCTGTAGCCTGAGGGGCAGCTGATGGTGATAGTTAACAAACTGCCTGTAAGCAGTTGACTGTGCGTGGTCATGTAAAATAATACAAGTAGGAGGGATTCAATAGTTAGAAGGTTTCTTTTTGTTATTCATGATTACAAAGTAGGTTTGATGGTCAAGATATGTATACAGTTGCAGAAATTAGATCTAAAGAGGAGAGCAGTCAGGAATCTGCAAGAGGCAGTCAGAGTTAGTGCAATAGGAGAGCTTGGCTAGAGTGGTGTAGATGCTAGGAAGGTCGATCTAGGAGGTGTGTGGATCTATAGGTGATAGAAGTAAATTAGAAGAAATAAGATAGAGAGCATGAGAACCATAAGTCTGAGCTTAAAGACATATCTTAAGATCATTCTGCATCTCGTAGACTGCAAGGTGTTGTATCCTTTCTCATGCCAGATGAAGAGCACCTTGGTGGTTTTACCCAGATGGGTTTCCACATTATCTCTTGTGTCCAAAAGAGTGATTGATGTGGTGAGTTTCTATGTGAATGGTTACTATTTTATTTCTGTAGAATGTTGAATGTTGCTTAATCCTCTGATGTTTCTTTGTAATCAATAGATGAATGATCGGGAGGCAATATAGAAATAAACATATGTATATCAGCCTGTATGGTTTTATCTTGAATCACGACTAGGGTCGTAGGTCCAGTTGATATGAGTTATCTGCGTCACACAAGTTGTGCCAGTTGCAAGGTGGGAATTAACGTCAAGTCACGTGCAATAACATGTATTTGTGCTCAGTCGTGTAGAACTGACTCCTCTGTCTAGCCATCTTGTTTCCTTCGTTGAGCTCCTTGGCTGAGAGACAAGGGACTATAATCCCTCGACAATCACAGAAACATGGTTTTAGTGGCTACCCATCTAAGAGATATCTCTAGTGATATTGCGTCTACTTCGCATGTGTTGCTGACAGGGCTTGCTCTGTCGGGTCGGTATCTTAGGTAATTGTTGGATTGACAGGCTGCACGGAACCTAGGTCACGCGAGTGAGGAAAGTGGCCAAAAGAAAAAAACCAATATTTTCTTTATGTGTATATTAACTTCGACAGTTCGACCAAAATGGGGAATATATAGAAGTGACAATATGCCATACTTCTCTAATCCATAATCCCAATCCATTGGGACCAACTGAATAGGCCCTCCTTCGAATAGATGCACCTATGTCATATAATTTGACATGTGAAATTTGGGGAACTTCCTCAGGTCATGGTTAGAGAATAATAATCTGTTTAGACTAGCCGTGATGTTCATCATCACATGAACTCCTTTTAGAATGGATGTATTTACTAGTGGATACTTTCCATTCTTTCTAATGATAACAAGGAGGGAATAATATTTCCTAGGCGGAATATATCTAGATAGTGTGGTCGTTGGACCAGATCCTAAAGCTTCAACATCATGGCCAACTTTAAATCTCTGTTCAGAAAAAAACTACCTAGACAACCATTTGTTTATTCCTTAATGGGATTATAGGGAGAGGCCATGAAACAACCTCTAGTGCCTCCTTGAAAATAGGTATAACATGCAGGATCTCCAGAGTAGAGCCCATGACAGTGCTAGAACTTGACATATGTATCTCCATAGCTAAAACTTGCAACACATAGTAGCTAGCTTCATAAAATGTTGATGAATATATTGCTAAATATACTTCACACTCAGCATGACGAGACAACTGAACCTCCTTTGGTGCTAAAATAGATCTACACATGCGGAAACACGGCCTGATCATGTGGGTAGTTATTTTGGCTTGATCGTTAGTAATAATTATAAACGATGATCAAAACCAATCCGTTCACATGCTTAAATAATTTTAGTCATTTATGACAAGGATCCATTAAATCTGCCACTACGTTTTCCACAAAATAATCTAATTACCATGAATTAATTATGGACTTGAAAGAAGAGCACATCGCCAAATTCCAATGTGACACAAAAATAAATTTGAGATATAGATAAATTTGATTGTGACACCCAAACTACAATAGATATACAAGACCTCGATAGACAAATCAAGACTTATATACCAGACTTTGACAAACCATTTTTTTTAGCTTTATATACAAGCTTAGTTGAGAGAAGTATAGTTGTCCCTATAAGGTTTTAGCTAACTTCCATTTACAAAACCATCTAGGAGTGTGTCATTTAACTTTTTCAACTGAACTGCACCCCCATTTGTAATGCAATTAACAATACATGGTCCTAACCAGTGTTTTTGAAACTTACCAGGGTGTTTTAAGAAGTTACTATCGTAAAGAAGGATAAAGTCACCATACTAGAATTGCTTGAACTTAATATGTCTATCATGCCAATCCTTTTGTCGCTCCTTTTTAACTCGTTGGTGGTAGCTCACAAGCAACCAATCTTCTTCCAACTATAAAAACTATGACAATATTTCATTAATTGCACCAACATCCATCATCGTAGTAATTGCAACTATTCTTAAGCTAGGTACAATATATTCCATAGGCATGATATCCTCATGTCTATAAACCAATCTAAAGGGAGTATCTCCTGTGATATTATTACATGTTGTTCTATAAACCCATAATACGGCAAGTATTTGTGATCCCAATCATCACGATTCGCATTGAAAATCTTAGTAAGTGCATGTTCCAAAATCTTATTAAAAGATTCAATGATTCCATTATCCTGCGGGTGGTATGTCGGTGTCTTCTTGTGCTGGATCTAAAATTCTTCAATCATTTTCTCAATCACTATATTAACAAAATGTTTACCCTTGTCTCTTACAAGGGCTCTTGGGTAGCCAAACCTAGTCACCACATGATCGAATAAAAACATAGTAGCAGTCATTGCAATACAATCCTTTACTGGAGCTACTTAATCCCATCTGGTTAAATAATATGTTGCGGTCATTATATACCGAGCACCTGTCTGTCTTCCTGGTGGGTTAATATGACCCATAAAATTGAGATCCCACTTATAAAAAATCTGCAAGGTTATCTGCAGTACCAATGGAATTCCATCCCATCGAGATGGTTTCCCTATGCATCGTGTCACATGCCCCAATTTTGTAAAATAATGTTATCTTATTTTGATATTATTCCCAAACATTATGTTAAATTTAATTCTAAGTGGAAACTGATGACTCAGCAGAGTCAAGGATGTGGAATGTAATTCTGAATATTTAATTTTTAAATAAATAAAAGTGGAGACAACATCCTGGGAGAGCTGTTAAAAAGAGTCTTACTGGTCAAATGGTGGAAGGAACTAGGTGGAGATCAAAAAGACAAGTGGCAGCATCCTCAAACACTTCCTATGTTGCAAGTGGCAACTTCCCTACATTTGGGGACATGATACCCCAAAAAAGTGGAATTAGAGCAGGTGGCTCAATTAATGACAACTAACCCAAAAAGACCTAGGCAATCTTATTAAAAGTTCCCAATGTAGAGAGCTGAGGCTGCTCATTCTAGGAGAAGGATCATTCAGGTGAATGCACTTCAAGGAATTCATTGGGAAATGGAAATTTGAAGGAAGGTGTTTGAGGGGTAAACTGAAGGAAGTTGATTTAGTACATCTTTGCAACTGAAAGATCTTACTGCAGTATGCAGAGTTGGTATTGAGTCTCAGGACTGGTACTTTGTTGATTGCTCCACCTAGTTCCAACCAAGCAGACCAGAACAGGCTCAGGGTCCTGAGAAGTCATTGTTTGAGTTCTCTCCAGGAGTTGGTAGGGAGGAACGGCCTCCCATTGCTGTTGTCATCCAGCTTGAAAGACAAGTTTCATTATCTTTTAATTCCTTTGTTATAGTTTAACTCTATGTATAATCAATAAATGAATGGTGTTATGATATGTTGCGTTAAAACCTCTTAGCTATTCTAGATTAAATATGGACTATGATGAAAGATAAATCCTACCTATTTTTTTCCCCATCTGGAGTAATCCAGATCGTACTCTAGCATAGGTAGTTCGTATAAGTAAATGAAGTATGATAGCATTATGAATGAATAAAATATTTAGGTTTTCAGAGTAATGAAATGTTACTTTTCAGTAGATGGATGCTTTCTAGAAATATTATTAATTTGTTTGCAGACAGATTATTAGAAATAGACTGTGTAAATAACATGTTAGTACAGAACAATACTCATATTATTGATTGACATTAGTATGCTTAATAAATTATTTTCTACATAGTTTCTATTTCCATAAACTGTACTTTTATATTGAAAATAGATAAATTAGTCTTATCAGTTGGAAGTTATTAGTTTATGTTAAGAACAGATATAAACATAGTACTGATAGATTTTTCCTTTAGTAACAACTAATCTTCCTGCATCTATTTGAACTATAGTTAAATAATATGATAAAGGTTACAGTAGTCCTTACTGAGATTTAAATAGCTAAAGGACAGTAGTAACTTAGGGTTTTAAGTTAACACTATAAACTATTTTTATACTTTTGTAGAACTGTGTAATATAAAGAATACTGATAAGTATGGTGGTTCTTTTAACTTTGTGTTCTAAGTAATCCACAGATACAAACTGAATTAAATTAACACAAATATTATAGACTGCTTTCAGTCATAACCGCCATACAAATAAGAACCAACATAAACTTAATAATGTATGTTATTCTTAAATATTAGTATTATAAATATAAATAATGTTATTATTATCCTTAAACTGTGACATTTATAGCTAACTAATTTATAATAAAAAAATTAAGACAAACTGTATTACAGTAATAAGAAAATTACAAATAATAACATAGGAAACAATATCCTATTTAAGTTAAAGGGAAGTAAGCCCTAGTTCATGTCTGAGCATGAATGATAAATATTAAAATATAAATTATAAATAATTCTAGTACTGTAGTAACCTAGGTTATACTTAGGTTGATTTCTTTAAAAACTACCGACTAAATTTGTTATATAACAAAGATAAACCACATTATTGACTAACAGGTGCAATTGCATTTATAAAAAAAACACAGAGTCTATAAATAATAGCATACAAATAATCCACTCTCAGTCCTTTAAGGACAAATAGACTAAAAAAGAGAAACAACATAATTATTAACATAAGAATAATATAAACCAAATAAGGGTTTTACAGGTCAAACCCGAACCTGTGAATTTCATTAAATAAACAAGATTTACATCATGGCTGTGAGCACCAGCCTTCAAAAATTTAATATATATAAAAAAAAACCTGATAAAATACTCAATCGAGTTCAACTTCATTAATAGTGAAAAAGGGTATAAACCCTAAATTATATAGAGTACAGCATAAATGGCTAACAACTAAAAACAAGTCACAGCGAAGCTACCTTCGCAAAATTTACAACCTAAACTGACTACGAAGCCAAGCTTTGACAAGTACACTACACTCACAAAGTGCATCCACCCTATCAAGGGTTTGAATTTTAAACATGCTTATAAACAACCTGTAAATAGTAGAAGCATAATATAGCTCGTGGCAAGATGAGAAAGGCTATTCAAACCCTGGACGAGTCCAATAACCACCCCAACTGCATTTAAGGATAGAACCCATCTTTCATACCACGAGGCTTACCCGAGTGTGAGCCTTAAGCCATGGCCATCGCAAAGGATGTCTCCCTACACTTGTATAGGCTTCACTTCAACGAGTACCTGCAGTAATGGTAAACCCTGTCAGTAATTTATATTACGGGTATAAGCTTGAAAATATAATATATTACAACTCGCAGTAAAATGAAACAAAGGACCTTTATGATTTTTACCTGTCACTGGTAGTATGGAAAACAGTTATACCAACACTGTCACCTAAAAATGGTGCAGTGGGGAAAACAACAACTCTCAGAACTGCACACAGTAGCGAGCTACAAATAATTGAACAGGAGAACTGAAGAAATCACCAAACTATGTGGGCTTGGGAAGAAGGTTTCCCTGGCAGTGAAACGAAGGTAGTAGGAAGAATAACTCTACGTTTGACAGAGAAAGAACCAGCAATCAAAACCACCCATTGGAGAATGGGGGCAACATAGAGTCTAGGTATAAGGAGACGGTAACCAGGAGAATGACAGCAGCCATGGGAGACAAGCCAAGCAACCCTAGAGCCAGCGTAAATTGTAGGAAAATAATGCATTAGGTTAGGTTTCCATAGTGTTTTATATCTTCAACACGTGGACAGGATTCAACCACGTAGCCACAAATTTATCCAAGGAATGAGGGTCATGTTCTATAGTTCCTGCATGGAGACATTATATTATTTGTTTGTTCATTGCAGTGTGGGTTAAACTATAACGACAGCCCAATAATATGTAACCAAACCTCTAATCATTGCACCGTGTATTATATTAACCTAATCACCATATTATTATCGTGGAGGAATCACGTTGACCAAGCTTCATGTCACGTATAAACCACAATTTAAGTCCGTTTTGGATTAAGTTCAAAACCCTTGCCATCAACGATGTAGTGTTTTCACATAATAAACATTACCATAATAACATAGTGTAATCTTATATTTAAACTTACTATATGTTAATTTGGTGGCACGACAATACTCTAAACATCATCTTGAGTAGAATGAAATCATGTGATATACATATATTTTGTTTATAAACTAGATTTAACTTTAGTATAGTTATAAAAAGAGTATATGTTAGCTAGGACATAACTATAGTGTCTATAGTGATAAGTTAAATTATAGCTTAAGCATAGTAAACTCTTTGTTTTAAGAATATTAACTGTCTAACACTTATAGACAGTATCTTGTAATATGGCCAAGAAGTTAAGGCTAGAATTGAATACGTGACAATAACAAACTTTTGTAGATTGAATGCTCATCAAACAAGTCAATTATGCATATCTAAGAAATATAAATGAACTGATAACTCCCACAGCATCGAAACTATGAAGTAGTACAAAACTAAAGATAAAAGTATTATCACAAAATTATGTCGCATAGTTTATGCGACATTACTTTATTAATACTTGGTCGTATATTCAACTTGGATTTATGTTCATACAAAGTGTCTAGTGGACAGTAAGATAATTATAGAGATAAAACTGATGACAGGAATAGGGACGATCCTATTACATTTTCAAAAGTAAGTAGAACTTAGAGTTAAACTTGGGAACAAAGTATGGGTAACCTTAAGCTCTTGTAGAAGGGTATAATGGTTTTACGGAGAGAAATTCCTATGGCTTGGGGTACCACAATAGATAGCTTGAATCCAGAAATCAATCTTTCCCAATATGCAATAGAAATAAAATGTCTAACACTAAAGGATCAGACCTCGTACCTTATTCCGGACAGTTGAAGTAGATCCCCGTTGAGATTTCCAATCTTCAGCTTGAATTGATATAATACTTCATCAACAACAAGTAAACAATACAAGCATACTATCTATCATGGTGTTAGATCTATTCTAGCATATATAATCAATAATGTAAAAGCATTTGACATATTCCCATGGATAAAATATTCAATCAAATACACATCATTGGACAGGAAAAGATATTTCTATTAATATGAATCAGAGATTACAAGATAGATACAACCTCTGACGGCATGTCTATGAACCGAAGAAACTGAATCCCCCACTTGGGCCTCCACCACTTCAATCCTCCATCTCTCGATAGCAAGCTCACAAGCAAAAGGCAAGCTTGGGAAGAACACAAAAGTGCTCCAAGGGACAAAGGGATGCAGACTCAAGTATAAATTCCAGCATCAATGGACTATAGTTTCTTTGCTCTCAATTCTCTCTATATGCCTTCAATGTACCAAGGGGTTCCTTATATAGCTTTCAAAGGGATAACGAAAGGTCGAATCCGAGCAATCTCAAGGCATATCGAAGGCCAGGAGTCAAATGAGCCGGATCCATGTCAAGGAAAACTCCAAAAGGATTTGGATTATGCACACATCCCGATGTACGTGGTTATATGGGTCAAACCCGCGTATGTACATGACTATCAGGTTAAAATCCGCATATATAATTTTTCATATGTTTTTAGGGATGATCAAGGAAACATCAAAGGACAGAAGATGCTCCATGGGGTCTAAAGAGTTTGCAGCGGGACAGGGGAAGGCCATACAAAGTGTGATTCACCTAGAGTGGTGAAATCCGCTATATCAGATGCCCCTTAATGTGTGAGGTCAGAGGGGTCATACGATGGCCGAAATACATTATAAGTCCATCCCAGAAGTGGAGTGATGAAGGATCCCAAATGGTATACCAGCCACCCAATCAGCATAGCACCATAATACAACTCTGCATATAAGTGCAAGTACATATAGCAGTCCCAGATACATAAGAGAACAATGGCCATGAATAGGCATAATACATGATATCACATATGTGGTCATTGCCACGTACAATATACATAGATCAGAATCTCCATGATGAAGATATACAATAGGACCATGATCTCCAAAATGGCTGAAGATATACAATAGATCAAGATCTCCATAATGGCTTGAAATATCTGACATATACTGGAACAAGTCACGAGAGATGAAATCTCATGAACACTGACACGATCAAGGAGGTAGCATATAGGAGATGCCACAAATCTAGAAAGTCTTCTACACAAACCGCTATGAGTACATTTCCTACTATGCGAATAGAGGTGTCGAGGTCGAACATAGTAGTCCATCGTCTGATTATCGGTCATTTATGTATACTATTAACAGACGCGAGATCACCCACCAATAATGAAAATGGGAATCAAGGTACTAGAGTGCAAACTAACAAGTGTGAATAAATGTGTTGAGGTCAAACACTTGAGAGGATCCATCGATCAGGGGACATTGATGTATTCCCAAGAAACTGTCGATGGCAAGAGAACCTGCCACTGATGACTGCAAGTCTCAAGGCACTCAAAAGGACTCTAGATTCCAATCCCAAAATAAATGATCTGAAGTCAACGGGATGAAATCCACTGGAAGGAGGGCATTGATGCATCCCCCATCATCCAACACGAGGTACTCAGCAAAGTTGTATAATGTGGAAGGACTTGATCATAAGGTGCAAAAACCAGTAACTGTACCGGGAATGGTCAACATGCAAAGTCAAGATAACTGAGGAATGGCTGACATAGGTTTCAACTTCCTTCGAACAAGAGCATAATGGAATATGGTGAATGAATGAAGGCAACATAGACTCGATATACAAACTGGGACATCTCTGTGAAACAGGAGGCATCAATAGAGGATCCATAGGGACTGGAGGCTTAACCAGTCAGTGGAGATAAACTCAGATAAACAAGTACAGCTCCTAAATTCAAACTATAACCCAACCAATGGATGTGATATATAGTGCTCTGTTCAAAGTCGACACGACTCGACAGCTGCCAAAGATAACATCTTTCCTTGTACGGCTTTTTGGTTTTTTGATTTTTTTGGACTTTTTCAATTATTTGAAAAGATTGAAAACAGAATAAACTAGATTTATAGTTACAAACTAGGAGGAGGTGAGTGTCATAAGGGCAAACAATAGTTCCAAGAAGTGGAACATACCTATGCTCAATGAAAGGATACATGTGTAGGATATCGAAACTCAGGGGAAAATCCCCTCCCTGTAAAAAGGGAAATCAAGCTGCGAAGGATATAAAAAATGGATCTGCATGGCTAGACATGAGACAAGCTCGGGCTATATGGCTGAAACGCAATGTCAGGGGAGCTGGCATAAAGCTCAATAAAGCAGGAAAAGCTCATGATAATGCATTCACAACTTGACATAAGGGAGTCCTAAGGGAAATAGGCCAGCATAAGATCAATAGGAGTATGAAGCTCTTGCTCAAGGACATGGCGGGACTAAAAGGGGCTCCCAAACCTAAGATAGGACTCACAGCATGGGTACCAAATGAAAAAGGGAGCTAACTAGGACACCCATGTAAAGGAAAGCTCTACCATTCACATAGTACCACTTCTAATAGCAACATGAAGGTTCTGTGATACCATGGAATGGGTTCGTACCTAAGGTTAAGATGGAATGGTCATAAGGCAATGCATAAGTGCAAGCGGATATGATATCCTAACCTATATGCTGGTTCAGACATAATACCTGTGATAGGCACAAATGGGTTGAAACCTCAGAGAGAGTGTACAAAAACTGGATACTACATGACAACCATATTAGTCCAAAACAAACCAAAATAGTCAATAAGGAATCCAAGTATAGGGAATAGAGAGGAATGATCATGACAATAGCACCCAAAGAAAACAATGCGGTGAACAATGGGACATAAAAAGGAAAGTAAGGTGTAGACCCAATGTTCACGCATCCACTACCACCCCCGTGAGGGTGACCACCAGTGTAAATACCAAGCGAAGGGAGTCAACATACTCCACAAATGGAGTAGAGGGAAGAATGTGACCACTTCAAATCTATGAGTAGGGTAAGGGGTTGTGATGCCCCTAAGTCTAACACTAGGGTCCGTACTAGGACCAAGACGGATGATAGGATACCAGGCATGCCAAAAATAAAAGGACCCAAAATCGAGAGAGCATAAATATACTCAAGTAACCATGATCCCAGAGGCCAACTAGCGCACAAAGAGCACACTCCTAAGAAAATATACAGACAAAATACAAGCAAACCAAGGGGAGGATATGTGAGTTCCTGAATGCAGTAGGTATGTCTCACCTGGGAGAGGCTCGAAACTCCCATACACTACAAGCGGAGGTACATAACCAATTATAGTGGCCCTCAGCTTCAATGCATAAAGCGACTGTGCTGTCCAACCTCTACATGGCCAGGACACCCATAGAATAACCTCTGAAAGTACCCCATGTGATATCCTAGGTAAGGTCACTAAGGTTACCTCAATATAATCAAAGTTCAGGTGGATGGTTGCAGGTGGGATTGAACGTATGGGCAGGGTAGAAAAGCCCGAAACTCTTGAAAGAGCCCCTAGATACGAATACAATCCTGGAAATATCTCCGGTGCTACTCAGTTATGACTAGGGGTCATCCCAATCAATAACCGCTCACACTGCCTCGTGCTTAACTCCCTTTTAAGAGGAGGATCCTGAGAAACACTAATTATACCAAGGAATTTCACACTCTCACCTGGACAGACACATACATGTTGTTGTTTAGTGGTCTTGGAGAATTTACTCACAATGAACTATTCCAAGACCCTAAAACCTAATCTTGTTGGTGCACCCTAGAAAATAAAAGAGTGTAGTTCATTTTAATTTAGCGTTGATTTTAATTGGCTGTAATTACTCAAAGGGAAATGGTCATGCAACTAATGACATTATGACTCAGCAGTGAAATAAATATGCACACCATAACAAACAATGCTAAGTGCAATCTTTGTCGAATGAAAAATAGGGTATGCCACTACATGAGATGCATAGATAGATATTCCTTTCCAAATGCCAATGCAATCCTTCCTATATGAAATCCTAAACACAACTCTCATCTAAGCAATCCAATGCAAGTACCTCCTCAAATCCATATCTAAGATGCAACTAAGAGTGCAACTACTTTGTATTTTTCAATATAAAAGAATGAAAAATGCAATCAAAGTCATCTAAAACTCTTAGTCTCTGCAGCAAGTATAAAAGACAAGCCCAACAAGACACCAAGACAAAAAGAGAAATCAACCAATGGCAAAACAAAAAGGAAAAATGACTAAAACTACTTTCAAAGAAAAATCAATGAAAAAGCGGTCTTTGGTCACAAAAGAAGCATCCAACAGACAACATCAGACCCAAGGAAAACCCAACCACACTCACAACCCACCCAACAACTTCCCATAACTTCAAACTCACCAAAAGGGAGGATGTACACGACTGTTTAAATAACAGTTGTGTATATACGTGACTTTTGGCCAAAAACCTACGTATATAGGCATATGTATGGGAATTTAGGCCAAAAACCTACGTATACAGAGAAGGCAGTGGTAAAAACTAGGCCAAGGTTCAAAAAAATAAAGGGGAGTGTCAATGGATGAACATACTATAAAATGCAACCCAGAAACAAGGAGAAACAAAGAGCAAGTCAATAATATCAAGCCCATTGTATCGATAAAAACCCCCAAAGGAAAAATGACTAGGAACTCCGTAGCAGAGTCGCCAATTCGGTTACGGAGAGAAATTTCTATGGCTTGGGGTACCACAACAGATAGCTTGACTCCAGAAATCAATCTTTCCCAATATGCAATAGAAATAAAATGTCTAACACTAAAGGATCAGACCTCGTACCTTATTTCGGATGGTTGAAGTAGATCCCCGTTGAGCTTTCCAATCTTCAGCTTGAATTGATATAATACTTCCTCAACAATAAGTAAACAATACAAGCATACTATGTATCATGGTGTTAGATCTATTCTAGCATATATAATCAATAATGTAAAAGCATTTGACATATTCCCATGGATAAAATATTCAATCAAATACACATCATTGGAGAGGAAAAGATATTTCTATTAATATGAATCAGAGATTACAAGATAGATACAACCTCTGACGGCACGTCTGTGAACCAGAGAAACTGAATCCCCTACTTGGGCCTCCACCACTTCAATCCTCCATCTCTCGATAGCAAGCTCATAAGCAAAAGGCAAGCTTGGGAAGAACACAAAAGTGCTCCAAGGGACAAAGGGATGCAGACTCAAGTATAAATTCTGTCAACAATGGACTATAGTTTCTTTGCTCTCAATTCTCTCTATATGCCTTCAATGTACCAAGGGGTTCCTTATATAGCTTTCAAAGGGATAATGAAAGGTCGAATCCGAGCAATCTCAAGGAATATGGAAGGCGAGGAGTCAAATTAGTCAAATCCATGTCAAGGAAAACTCCAAAAGGATTTGGATTATGCACACATCCCGATGTACGCGGTTATATGGGTCAAACCCGCGTATGTACGTGATTATCGGGTTAAAAGCCGCGTATATCATTTTTCATATGTTTTTAGGGATGATCAAGGAAACATCAAAGGACAAAAGATGGTCCATGGGGTCTAAAGAGTCTGCAGTGGGACAGGGGAAGGCCATACAAAGTGTGATTCACCTAGAGTGGTGAAATCCGCTATAACAAATGGTCATAGTTTCTACACTCAAAGGTTGTTACTCTTTATAAGATAATAGGCTATAAGTACCCTATAGAAATAATTTAAGGGACAATGAATATACAGGAAAGACAAGATTTTATAGCAAAAATATTGCTAAGAAAACAATGTTTATGAGTATTACTAATTACTTAGACTAAAGAAGAAATACACATATCTGAGATTCTAGTATTAAAGTCACAATTATGCTGTACTGTCATTACATTTTTTCAAAGCTTGTTTATTTGAACAACTGATGAAAATAAAATGATTTTACCTTACAGGAGCGATCTAGTGTTTAGCAGCTTATTGTACTAAGCTTTTTAATTTGCAAAAAAAATACTGCTGACACTAATAGATCTTTTAAAAATATATACTCGATCGATCATACCTGTAAAAAACTGTAAAAAAAAGTATTCATCTGCGTTAGCACCAATGCTAAGTAATCCCTGGATTTAAAAGTAGATTCCACCTACTAACATAAAAGAGCTAATCAGTAAACTGAAGCAAATAACACACAAAAACATTTTGATCTTGCTACGAAAAATAAATTGTTAAGTTATTTTAGAAACCAATTACTTAACTGTTCATTATGCCAACTATTAGCTGTTAGTAGAACCATAGGTTATAGCATTTATTAATAACTTGAAAATTTTAAATTTTTGTTAAAATTAAGAGTTGTGCCATGTGGTATCAGAGCACAAGGTTCAAACACTAGGCCTTGATGCAGCTCGACTAGCTTTCATAAAATAGTAAATTAAATTATTATGCTAACGTATTTTTTTTTATGTTATTCAACAGAGAATTGTCTTTTTCTAAATTTTAACAGGTAGGTATGGAAAGGCTGGGAGAGTATGCACAAGAGGAGTCTCCAGCTACAGAAACAAGAAATTTACCCAGAGATCCTATACTAGGGGATGTAACTACAAATTCCTCAGAGTTGTTACAGACTGTAAAAGATTTGAAAACTAAAATGGAGTCTGTAAAGAAGGAGAATGAAAGAATTCTAAGGGCTCAAGAAGAGTTGAATCAGATACTAATGGAAAAGTTTCAAACCGAAGGAAGGGGTAGAAGGTCAGAATCTGAAGATGCTATTCATCTAAGAAAATCTAAAAAGATGAAGCATACAAAAACTAAAAGTAGTTCATCGTCAGAAGTGTTTGGTGGATGAAAAATTGACCATACTACTAGTGATAGTAGTGATGATGATTTGTACATTAAGAAGAGGAAATCTTAGGGGAATTCAAAAAGATAAAACCACCAACCTTTAATGGAGAGACTGAGAAGGGGGAGGAAGCTGAGTCCTGGTTTTCTGGGATGAAGAAGTACTTCCAAATATATAATTATTCTAACCAGTTAAAAGCTAGGATGGCTATATATAACCTCTCAGGAAAGGCTGATATTTGGTGGCAGGATCTGAAGAGAGTTAAGGGTATAAATGTTAGAATAATCCGTCGAGATTATTGTAAATAAATAATAAATAGGAATATGAATAGATGCATAGGAAGATGAAACGACTGGTTCTCAACTGCCACATTGTAATGTATAAATATTTACATTTGTCTATGTAATACAATGAATCGGGAGTTATTACCAACAAGTGGTATCAGAGCCTGGCTATCCACCTGCCATAACTCCTAGCTGCATTGCATGCCTGCCATTCTACCTATGGTATCAGAGTGCTGCCATAACTCTTGCCTATTGCCAGTCTGCCCATTCCTGGCATTCTACTTGCTAGTCCATTTCCAGACTGCTCCATCAGTCTGCCAGTCGAGTCACATGCATTGTATGCATTACAATTCCTTCATGATTGAGTTTGTGTGCTACAAACCCTAATCTGAACGCGTTTTGTATGTGTATTATTCTGCGTAGCTTTCTCTTTGGTGTTGTGTTGGAGACTCACGCATATCCTGAGTGAGGAGTCTGTATATTGTGTTGTATGATTCTGCGTGAAGGGTGTTCCTGCTGTGGCTCCCTTGTTGTACTGAATTGAAGTGAAACGCTTCTGCGTTACTCCTCCTCCACATGAAACCCTAATTTGTTTCTGTCTTTCAACATCCCATTTTCAATATAGTGTGCCCAGACTTGTGAAGACTGTGCCCTCTTGTAGCGTCCTTCCACATTTCCAAAGAGATGCGATTTCAAATGTTTCTCTTTCGTGAAGAGACTGCTAAGTAAGAGCCTGCGTTGGAGACTGCTCTTAGTGAATGCGTGTTGATATACTGAATGTGTTGAAGACTAAGCCCGTGAATGCTGTGCGTGGAGCTGTCTGCATTCTTCCTATGAATGGAGCTTGTGGGGACAAGAATAAAGAAGCTGAGGTCATCCTGGGATTTGTGTAAGAATACAATCTGTGTGAAACAATAATTTGTTTTGTGAGCTACGACTCATGTTGTGAGAGCTGTGACCCATGTTTTGAAGCTCTAAAACATCCACGACCAGATTGTAGAGGAGCGTGCTGGAAAAGGTGGGGCTCGACAGCTTGTTTCCCTGGTATAGTGCTACGAGCAAGAGCCACACACTGAACAATATTCTAAGCTTAAATTCGCCTTATCTGGTTTTTGGGAGGTCACGCATGGTTATCTATGTGAATTTGATGGTTATATTCCTCATTCTTAGACCAATAGTTATTGTCTAGGTCAATATTTCTTTGTCGGCCTGCCTGTCATTGTTGCTTCAGTGTTTTTCCTTGCCTTAGCCTCAAATTGAGGCCCCCATTCCATGGACTACATATTCTTATTATTCAGCATCTCAAAATTCAGAGTATAACCACTACTTCCAATAGTTTGTTCACAATATCCTCTATGAATTTGACTTATCTGGTGCGATATAGTGAGAGGACTGAATGCTGAAATAGCGTGGTGGAAAGAAAAACCCTAATTTTTTTTTGGAATATCATTGAGTTTTGAAGCTGAGTATATATTGAAATAATATATGCTGCGTGAGTTTTGGATTTATATTCCAATAATATATGCTATGTATGAGCTCAAGCTATATATACTGAAGACTGAATGTGCTGCGTGGAGCTGAATGTGCTAAGTTGTAACCTGTCATTGCTGAAGACTGAATGTGCTGCATGGAGTTGAATGTGCTAAGCTGCGACCTGTGATTGCTGAAGACTGATATTGATATATTGCAGACCGATCTTAGAGACTGAATACTGAGACTAATATGTGCAAATGTTGTATGTTGTATATTATGCTGACTAATTGCTAGTGACTGATATAAAGAAGCCTATGTATGACTGACAGTGATATATTTTGTATCTACTGATATATTTGCTATAAACTTGCATTGTATTCACCTTGGCAGAGACTGTAGACCTGCAAGGTTATTATTTTTTTATTTCTCTTTGAAAATTACACTGACAGTTGTAAAAATGCAATCTATAGCATCTATAGTCGGTGCCACCCTCACTGGAAAAGACACCTATTCAGAATGGTGGAGGAAGATAAAATCTCCCTTCATCTACAATGACCTTTGGGATGGCATTTGTGAAGGCACCACAATAGAGACAGCAGCCGGAAAGACCATAACCAGAGACCCTGAACCTCCAGAATCCGAGAAAGAGAAGGCCATTTGGAGAACAAAAGACAAGAAAGCCTTAGCTGTAATCACTGCCACTGTCAGTGAAGAGGTGAGCCAGCACATATTGCCTGCAAAATCATGTTTTGAAGCATTAAAAACATTAAAATAATTGTATGATTCACACAGTGAAATGGAAGTTATTCAACAAATGTTAAAATTATTCAGTATTGAAGTAAAAGACAATGATCCTATGTTAGTTGCCTCTGAAATCAAAGCCATCATGCACAAGATTCAAGCCTCTGGTATGAAACCAGATCTTCCTCTTGCAGCATTTGTAAAATCTTTGTATCCTACTCACTCCAACTATCTTGAGTCATTGCAAGCTAGTGACAAGTTCAAATCACTAACATTTGACACCCTGGTAGAAAAGATAGCTGATAGAGAGAAAGCCTTTGGTAAGAAGACAACCGAGCCTACTGGAGAATCACTTTGCTTTCCTCAAAAATAAAAGAACCGCGCTAAAGACCAATCCAAAGATCATCCCAAGGGAGAAAGCAGCGAGAGAGGCAAAGGAAGAAGAAGCTTCAGAGGCAGAGGGGGCAGAAATAACTTCACCAAAAGATCAGATTTGCAGTGCAAGCATTGTGGAAAGACTGGGCACACATCAGATTAGTGTTGGGCTTCATGGGACTCCATCAAAGACAAGCACAACCAAAAGAAAGATGATAATAAACATCAAGATGCTAGTAAATCTTCTGATTCTGCTCATTGTATTGTTGCACATTGTAATATTGGAATTAATGAAATTACTTCTCTTTCATCTTATAAAGATTGTTGGCTGCTTGATATTGGTGCAACATCACACATGACATTTAGAAAAGACTGTTTTGAAGAACTTAATGAAACAATAGATGGCATAGTGTACTTTGCAGATAAGTCAAGTATTAAACCAAAAGGAATGGGCACCATTCGACTGAAGATGCCTGGATTCCCTGATTTCTTGTTGAAGAACGTTCTCTATCTTCCAGAGTTGCAAAGAAGCTTGCTGTCCATGGTGGAGATTTGACAGCAAGGCCATTCCATCCACATGTTTGATGGAATCATTGAAATAAGAAAGTCCTCTGACTACCAAGTCATCATGACTGGATACGAATATGGAAAGATGTTGAAGCTCAAGGGTTCATCCACAAGATTTCAGAACTATGCCTACCTCTCTCAGCATGGAGAAGGTAATATGTCATCTAGCTCATTGTGGCATGCAAGATTTGGTCATCTAAATTATAACAGTCTTCACTTGTTGAAAAAGAATGGTGTATTTGGCTTGCCCACCATTCCTAAAGAGAAGAACAAATGTGATGCATGTATATTAGGGAAACATAGTAAGCTGCCATTCCATGAATCTAATTTCAGAGCAAGTAGGAAATTAGAACTAGTGCATTCTGATTTGTGTGGCCCAATGCCAACTCCTTCAGCAAATGGGAATATGTATTTTATGACATTTGTTGATGACTACTCATGAATGTGCTGGATTTACTGTTTAAAGAGAAAATCAGAAGCGTTTCAAACATTCAAAGACTTTCATGCATTGATTGAAAAACAAGCACAATAAAAAATTGGTACCCTTCGTACTGATAATGGAAAAGAATACACTTCAAATGCTTTTGAAAATTATCTTCACCAACATGGAATTGCACATCAGACTACAGTTCCCTACAATCCTCAACAAAACGGTGTAGCAGAAAGAATGAATAGAACCATAATGAATATGGTTCACTCAATGATGTTTTTCAAGAATGTAAAACTAATGTTTTGGGGTGATGCAGTAAAATGTGCAGCATATTTGAGAAATAGAAGTCCCTCAAATGCTCTTAATGACAAGACTCCACATGAAATGTGGTTTGGCCATCTCCCTTCAGTCAGGCATCTCAGATTTTTTGGTTCCACTTGTTATGCCTCGATTCCGAAGGAGCAAAGAAACAAGCTTGGTGCTCGAAGCAGAAGATGCATTTTCCTGGGGTACGAAAAATACTCCAAGGCATACCATTTGTATGATGAGGTAAACAAGAAATTTGTTATTTCCAGAGATGTCATTTTTCTTGAAACTAATAAAAATGACCAGTCCA
>LPNX010171367.1:61871-95360 GCA_001517045.1 Pseudotsuga menziesii
TTCGAGGAGACATGGAGGAGAAGCAGATAATTCAGGTGATGACATGGATGTATCATTTGATTGTGAATTTAATTTATCTACTAACTTTGAACAAACTTCCTTTGAAGAAGCTTCTACTCGAGTTGAGTGGAAAGAAGCTATGTAGAATGAGTATGATGCACTCATAAAGAATGGAACTTGGAAGCTGGTTGACCCTCCAGTTGGAACCAAACCAATTGGCTGCAAGTGGGTGTACAAGAACAAATACAGATCAGATGGGTCACTTGACAAGCACAAAGAGAGGCTTGTAGCAAAAGGCTATGCACAGAAAGAAGGAATTGACTATGAAGAAACATTTTCTCCTACAGCAAAATGGGCTACCATCCATACCTTACTCTCTTTAGCTGCTCAGAAAGGGTGGAAAGTTCATCAAATGGATGTGAAGACTGCTTTCTTTAATGGAGACTTGAAAGAGAATGTCTTCATGTCTCAGCCAGAAGGATTTGTTGTGAAAGGAAAAGAACAAAAGGTATGAAAGCTTGTCAAATCCTTGTATGGCCTAAAACAAGCACCTCATGCATGGTATGAAAAGTTAACCGAGCATCTTTTGAAGTTAAATTTCGAACACTTTGATCTTGATGATGCAACACTGTTTATAAAGAAAGTTGGAAGATCTGTTGTGTATCTTATGGTGTATGTAGATGATCTTTTGATGACAGTGAACAATGAGAGCTATATATCATCCATAAAGAAATATTTGAAAAAGATCTTTGAAATGACAGATTGGGACATCTCCACTATTACTTAGGAATTGAAGTTACTCAACATCCTAAGTACATATTCCTATCTCAGAAAAAATATGTTGGAGAACTACTAAACAAATTTTGCATGACAGATTGCAATCTTATATCTACTCCAATGGAACAGAAAATGAAGCTCACATCAAGCGAAGGAAAAGAATTTGAAGATGCAACCAAGTATCGACAACTTGTAGGAAGCCTTATCTACCTTACAACAACTAGACCAGATATTTCTTATGTTGTTGGCATACTTTCAAGGTTCATGCATAAAGCTTGTGAAGGACACTGGTCAGCTGCAAAGAGGGTTCTAAGATACTTGAAGGGGACTCAAGATGTTGGACTCAAGTACTCAAAAGTGGATGACTTCAAACTTATTGGGTACTCGGACTCATATTTTGATGGAGATAAGGAGACAGGAGTATCAACTTCTGGATACACTATGAGTCTGGGATCATCAGCTATTTCATGGAGATCACGTAAACAGTTAGTTCCAGCAGATTCAACAACAGAAGCAGAATATGTGGCTGCAGCTGAAGCAACGAAATAAATAGTATGGCTTAGGAAGATACTTGAAGATTTGCAAGAAAAATAAGAGAAGTCCACTCCATTTTTGGTCGACAATACTTCTGCAATCAAGCTGGCTAAGAATCCTATATTCCATGATCGAACCAAACACATCAACACAAAGTAGCATTTTATTCGACATCATGTAGAGGCCAAGACAGTCCATCTTCGACATTGTTCCACAAATGATCAAGTTGCAGACATCTTCACCAAAGCGCTTGGATGAGAAAAGTTTGAAAGATTCAGAAACATGCTCGCACTTACGAACACCCCTTCAGATTAAGAGGGGGATTGTTAGAATAATCCGTCGGGATTATTGTAAATAAATAATAAATAGGAATATGAATAGATGCATAGGAAGATGAAACGGCTGGTTCTCAACCGCCACATTGTAATGTATAAATATTTGCATTTGGCTATGTAATACAATGAATCGGGAGTTATTACCAACAATAAAAGAGAAGGAAGTTAACTTGAGTACCTTTAAGTGGTATTTTAAAAAGAAATTTATGTTTGAGCAGTATTACGAGGAAAGGGATAAGGAGTTTTATGAACTAAAGTTAGGTTCAATGAAAATGAAGGATCTAAACAGCAAATTCTTAAGTCTACTTAGGTATGTACCCTACCTAGTGGATGAGAAACCAAAAGTATAGCGATTCCTTAGATGTTTACCATATCATATTAAAGATAGAATTGAATATGATAACCCAAAGACTTTGGAGGAAGCTATGAGGAAGGATAATTTTTGTTTTGAGTAGAATCGGAAGAAAGAAAGCTTGTCCAACTAGAAGGCTAAGAAAAATAATAATCAATCTGAATTTAAGAAGAAGGATTTTGTTCCTAACAGGAATTTTAAGAATAATAAGGCCAAAAACTATTCTAACAACAAGAATTTCTAGAAAAATAGGAATAGTACACCCAACAATCAGAACAATTTTAAGGGTAAGGAAACTACAAATAATCATGGAAATTTTACCAAGAGTTTTGAGCATAAAGAGCCTGTCAAGTGCTGGGAATGTAATGGCCCGCACTATGCTTCAGTCTATCTAAACCGGAAGAAGAATGTTAGCAACATTCATACCATACAGGAGGAGATGACTATCAAGGAACTAGCAAGGAGCATGCCCAGAATTAACGCAGCCTTGGAGAACCGACAAGCTGAATATCAGACTTCCATGGTGGAAGTAGAAGGTATGATTAATCAGACCCCTGTAACCATTTTAATTGATCCAGGAGCTAGTCTCAGTTATATTGCACCTCAGATAGTGGAAAAATGTAAATTATCTATCGATAAGTTTGAAAATTCATGGTTAGTTTAGTTAGCCACTGGGGCTAAAACAAAAGTAACTTGATTTATGAGAGATTGTGCTTTACTTATGGATAAATTTGACACTGTTGTTAAACTTAATATTTTTCCACTTGGCTCATATGATTTGCTGATTGGTATGGACTGGTTAGAACATCATAGAGTAATTTTAAACTATTACGATAAAACTTTCACATCCTTAAACAGTGATGAACAACCAGTAATTGTTAAGGGTATTCCTAGAAAAACTATGGTAAGGTAGATTTCTGCTTTACAACTTACAAGAGATGTTAGAAAAGGATGTAAAGCTTACACTATAACAATTATCGATGAAGGAAGTAAAATTAAAACAGATAAGTTAAAAATAGAATATATCCCCGTTTTAAAAGAATATGATGATGTATTCCCAGAAGAAATTCTGGGATTACCTCCTAAAAGGGAATTGGATTTCACCATTGAGCTGGTACTGAGTGTAGTACCCAACTCAAAGGCCCCTTACCGAATGAACATATTGGAACTTAATGAGTTAAAATCACAATTAAAAGAGTTAATTGATAAAAAATATATTCGTCCAAGTGTGTCTCCTTGGGGGGCACTTGTCATCTTTGTTAAAAATAAAGATAGAACTATGCGATTATGCATAGACTACTGTCAGCTAAACAAGATGACTATTAAAAATCGATATCCGTTGCCCCGCATAGATGATTTATTTGATTAACTACATGGAGCCATAGTGTTTTTGAAGATAGATTTAAGGTTAGGATATCATCAAGAGAGGATTAAATATGAAGACATCTTCAAGATAGCCTTTAGAACAAGATACAGACACTACGAATTTGTCGTAATGCCATTTGGGCTTACTAACGCCCCAGCTATCTTTATGTGTTTAATGAACAATATAATGCATAAGTATTTAGATAAGTTCGTGGTCATGTTTATCAACGACATCTTAATCTATTCAAAAAATGAAGAAGAACATAAAGAACACCTAAAAATAGTTTTGCAAGAGTTGCGAGAACATCAACTCTTCGCAAAGTTTAGTAAGTGTGACTTCTTTAAGGATAAGAGTCAGTATTTAGGTCATGTAGTGACCAAGGAAGGAATTTCCATAGATCCTGAAAAGATACGTGCAATCGAAGATTGGCCGGTTCCTAAATATGTGACGGATGTTAGATCTTTCATGGGCATTACTGGTTACTACCAGAGGTTCATTGAAGGCTTCTTGAGGATAGCTAATCTGATAAATTCCTTCCAGAAAAAAGGAAAGAAGTTTGACTAGAACCAGAAATGCGAAGAAAGCTTTAAGAAGTTGAAAACTTTATTAACCAGTGCACCTATTTTAAGAATAGAGGATCCTAATAAAGAGTTTATAGTATGCACTGATGCTTGTAATGAAGTCTTAGGTGGTGTTTTGAATCAACAAGGGCATGTTATTGCCTATGAGTCTATAAAGCTAAAAATTCACGAAAAGAATTACGCAACATATGATCTGGAACTAGCAGCTGTAATACATGCCTTAAAAATGTGGCGACACCACCTAATCGATAGAAAATTTGTTTTAATTACTGATAATAAAGGATTGAAATATCTTTTAGATCAACCAAATTTAAATGCTAGACAATCTAGGTGGTTAGCTTTGTTAAGCGAGTATGATATTGAAATCCAGCATATAAAAGGTAAAGAAAATAAAGCCATTGATGCATTAAGTAGGAACGCAAGGCTGAATTTTGTAACAGCAATTAGCACTTATGTTTCAGACATAGATGAACAGCTTAAAGAAGGGGTAAAACAATATGAAATTTATCAGAAATTGCAATCTAAAGCTAAGGAAAACCCCACAGAAAACTTAATAAAAGGTTATAGTTTAAATGAAAAAGAGTTTTTACTGTTTTAATATAAACTGTATGTACCTAACGTACCTAAAGTTAAGTTGTTAATTCTGGATGAAATCCATAAAACACCATATTCAGGTCATCCAGGTTATCAAAAGACTATAACCATGCTAAGAAAAGAGTATTTTTGGCCAAATATGAAAACTGAAGTAGCTAAATATATTGCAAGGTGTTTAGAATGTCAACAGGTAAAAACTAAACACCAACACCTAGCTGGTTTGCTGCAGCCTTTACCTATTCCTAGCTGGAAATGGGAAGTGATTAGTCTAGAATTTATTACTGGACTGCCTAGAAATCAGAATTAGAATGACTCTATTATGGTAGTGGTTGATAAGTTAAGTAAGGTGGCCCATTTTATACCTGTTAAAACTACTTACAAGGCTGCCAATATAGCTGGTATTTTTCTAAAGCAGTTTTTTCGATTACATGGAGTACCAAAAGTCATAATCTCAGACAAAGATCCTAAGTTCACAGGAAACTTTTGGAAGTCCTTGTTTAAATGATTAAATACAACATTGAATTTCAGTACTTCTTTCCATCCTCAAACAGATGAGAAAACTGAAAGGGTAAACCAGGTACTGGAAGATTTATTGAGAATGTATGTGAAAGATCAGCCAGGTAAGTGGGAAGACTATTTACATCTAGTAGAATTTGTGTATAATAACAATTATCAGGAATCAGCTAGATTCAGTCCATTTGAAATTTTGTACAGATGAAAATGTAATACTCCTATCTCTTGGAGTAATCCAGTAGATAGATTGGTATTAGGTCTAGAATTGTTGAAGGAAATGGAGGAAATTGTGAAACAAGTGCAGGGAAATTTAAAAGTGGCACAAGATCGGCAGAAAAGTCAAGCAGACTTGAAAAGAACTCCAAAGGAGTTCTATATAGGTGAACATGTGTTCATTAAGGTAAGGCCCAAGAAAATCTCTCTAAGACTGGGGAGTTGTGCAAAATTGGCACCTCGTTACTGTGGTCCATTTGAAATTTTGTCTAGGATTGGGCAATTCGCTTATCAATTAGCATTGTCACCTAACTTAAGAGTACATAATGTTTTTCATATTTTCATTTTAAAGAAATATGTTCATCATTCTACTCATGTGGTAAATTGGAATGTCGTACAGATGGAACTAGAAGGAGAATTCTTGGTGGAATCGGAATGTATTCTCGAGAGGAGGGAAATTACACTTTAGAACCGCACCATTGGATAGGTGAAGGTGCAATGGAAGCACCTTAGTCCGGAAGAAGCCACCTGGGAATTGGAAAGTAAGATGCAAGATGCATATCCAATTATGTTCCAGGGGACTTTGGAGGATGAGGAATAAATAACATCGAGGACGATCTTATATTTTAAGGGGGTGTGTATGTCACATGCCCCAATTTTGTAAAATAATGTTATCTTATTTTGATATTATTCCCAAACATTACGTAAAATTTAATGCTAAGTGGAAACTGATGACTCAGCAGAGTCAAGGATGTGGAATGTAATTCTGAATATTTAAATTTTAAATAAATTAAAGTGGAGACAACAGCCTGGGAGAGCTGTTAAAAAGAGTGTTACTGGTCAAGTGGTGGAAGTAACTAGGTGGAGAGAAAAAATACAAGTGGCAGCATCCTCAAACACTTCCTATGTTGCAGGTGGCAAATTCCCTACATTTGGGGTCATGATCCCCCAAGAAAGTGGGATCAGAGAAGGTGGCTCAATTAATGACAACTAACCCAAAAAGACCTAGGCAATCTTATTAAAAGTTCCCAATGTAGAGAACCGAGGCTGCTCATTCTAGGAGAAGAATCATTCAAGTGAATGCACTTCAAGGAATCCATTGGGAAAGGGAAATTTGAAGGAAGGTGTTTGAGGGGTAAACTAAAGGAAGTTGATTTAGTATAGATTTGTAGCTGAAAGATCTTACTGTAGTATGAAGAGTTGGCATTGAGTCTTAGGACTGGTACTTTGTTGATTGCTCCACCTAGTTTCAGCCAAGTAGACTAGAACAGGCTCGGGGGTCCTAAGAAGTTGCTGTTTGAGTTCTCTCTAGGATTTGGTAGGGAGGAACGGCCTCCCATTGCTATTGTCATCCAGCTTTAAAGACAGGTTTCATTATCTTTTAATTCCTATGTTATAGTTTAACTCTATGTATGATCAATAAATGAATGATGTTATGATATGCTGCGTTAAAACTCTTAGCTATTCTAGATTAAATCTGTACTGTGATGAAAGATAAATCCTACCTGTGTTTTTCCCCATCTAGAGTAATCCAGATCATACTCTAGCACAGGTAGTTTGTTTAAGTAAATGAAGTATGATAGGATTATAAATGAATTGAATATTTATGTTTTCAGAGTAATGAAATGTTACTTTTTAGTAGATGGATGCTTTCTAGAAAGATTATTAATTTGTTTGTAGACAGGTTATCAGAAATAGACTGTGTAAATAACATGTTAGTACAGAACAATACTCATATTATTGATTGAAATTAGTATGCTTAATAAATTATTTTCTACATAGTTTATATTTCCATAAACTGTACTTTTATATTGAAAATAGAGAAATTAGTCTTATCAGTTGGAAGCTAATAGTTTATGTTAAGAACAGATATAAACATAGTACTAATAGCTTTTTCCTTTAGTGACAACTAATCTTCCTGCATCTATTTGAACTATAGTTAAATAATATGATAAAGGTTACAGTAGTCCTTACTGAGATTTAAATAGCTAAAGGACGGTAGTAACTTAGGGTTTTAAGTTAATACTATAAAAAAAATTTATAATTTTGTAGAACTGTGTAATATAAAGAATACTGATAAGTATGGAGGTTCTTTTAACTTTTTGTTTTAAGTAATCCACAGATACAAACTGAATTAAATTAACACAAATATTACAGACTGCTTTCAGTCGTAACCGTAATACAAATAAGAACCAACATAAACTTAATAATGTATGTTATTCTTAAATATTAGTATTATAAATATAAATAACGTTATTATTATCCTTAAACTGTGACATTTATAGATAACTAATTTATAAAAACAAATTAATAAAAACTGTGTTACAGTAATAAGAAAATTACAAATAATAACATAGGAAACAATTTCCTATTTAAGTTAAAGGGAAGTAAACCATAGTTCATGTCTGAGCATGAATGATAAATATTAAAATATAAATTATAAATAGTTCTAGTACTATAGTAACCTAGTTTATACTTAGGTTGATTTCTTTAAAAACTACCGACTAAATTTGTTATATAACGAAGATAAACCACATTATTGACTAACATGTGAAATTGCATTTATAAAAAATAAAAACACAGATTCTATAAATAACAACATAAAAATAATCCACTCTCAGTCCTTTAAGGATAGATAGACTAAAATAGAGAAACAACATAATTGTTAACATAAGAGTAATATAAACCAAATAAGGGTTTTACGGGTCAAACCCGAACCTGTGAATTTCATTAAATAAACAAGATTTACATCACAATTGTGAGCATCGGCCTTCAAAATTTTAATATATATATAAAAAAACCTGATAAAATACTCAATCGAGTTCAACTTCATTAATAGTCAAAAAGGGTATAAACCCTAAATTATAAAGAGTACAGCATAAACGGCTAACTACCAAAAATAAGTCACAGCGAAGCTACCTTCGCAAAATTTACAACCTAAATTGACTGTGAACCCAATCTTCAACAAGTACACTACACTCACAAAGTGCATCCACCCTCTCAAGGGTTTGAATTTTAAACATGCTTATAAACAACCTGTAAACAGTAGAAGCATAATATAGCTCATGGCAAGATGAGAAAGGCTATTCAAACCCTAGGTGAGCCCAATGACCACCCCAACTGCATTTAAGGAGAGAACCCATCTTTCAGACCATGGAGCTTACCTGAGTGTGAGCCTTGAGCCACGACCGTCGCAAAGGCTATCTCCCTACCCTTGTACAGGCTTCACTTCAATGAGTACCTGCAGTAATGGTAAACCCTGTCAGTAATTTATATTACGAGTATAAGCTTGAAAATATACTATATTACAACTTGCAGTAAAATGAAAGAAAGGATGTTTATGATTTTTACCTCTCATTGGGAGTATGGAGAACGGTTATACCAGCACTTTCACCTAAATATGGTGTAGTGGGGAAAACAACAACTCTCAGAACCACACACAGTAGTGAGCTATGAAGAATCGAGCAGGAGAACTAAAGAAATCACCAAACTACACAGGATTGGGAAGAAGGTTTCCCTGGCAGGGAAACGAAGGTAGTAGGAAGAATAGATCTATGTTTGATAGAGAAAGAACCAGCAATCAAAACCACCCATTGGAGAATAGAGGTAGCACAAAGTTTAGGTATAAGGTGACAGTAAGGAGGAGAACGATGACAGCCATGGGAGAAAAGCCAAGCCACCCTGGAGCCAACGTAAACTGCGGGACAATAATGCATTAGGTTAGGTTTCCATAGTGTTTTATATCTTCCACATGTGGACATGATTCAACCACATAGCCACAAATTTATCCAAGCAGCGAGGGTCATGTTCTATAGTTCCTACATGGAGACATTATATTATTTGTTTGTTCATTGCAGTGTGGGTTAAACTATAATGACAGGCCAATAATATGTAACCAAACCTCTAATCATTGCACCGTGTATTATATTAACCTAACCACCATATTATTATCGCGGAGGAATCACGTTGACCAAGCTTCATGTCACGTAAAAACCACAATTTAAGTCTGTTTTGGATTAAGTTCAAAACCCTTGCTATCAACGACGTAGTGTTTTCACATAATAAACATTACCATAATAACATAGTGTAATCTTATATTTAAACTTACTATATGTTAATTTGGTGGCATGACAATACTCTAAACATCATCTTGAGTAGCATGAAATCATGTGATATACATATATTTTGTTTATAAACTAGATTTAATTATAAAAGTCTTTAGTATAGTTATAGAAAGAGTATATGTTAGCTAGGACATAACTATAGTGTCTATAGTGATAATTTTAATTATAGCTTAAGCATAGTAAACTCTTTGTTTTAAGAATATTACCTGTCTAACACTTATAGACAGTATCTTGTAATATGGCCAAGAAGTTAAGGCTAGAATTGAATACGTGACAATAACAAACTTTTGTAGATTGAATGCTCATCAAACAAGTCAATTATGCATATCTAAGAAATATAAATGAACTGATAACTCACATAGCATAGAAACTATGAAGTAGTACAAAACTAAAGATAAAAGTATTATCACAAAATTATGTCACATAGTTTATGCGACATTACTTTATTAATACTTGTGAGTATATTCAACTTGGATTTATGTTCATACAAAGTGTCTAGTGGACAGTAAGATAATTACATAGATAAAACTAATGATAGGAATTTTAGAATAATCAACCCATAGTTTACCCACTTAGACATTAATTCCATTATTTTTGTCTTATTTGCCTAGTTCATGTGTCCCACCTTGTGCAAGTTGCTATTTTCCTATCCATAGAGGTCAAACTTGCCACATTTGACTCATGTAGCACATGGGAGAGCTAAAGGAATCTTTATTCCTGGCCTCCTAGGTGCCCTTCTGCTTTTTCTTCTTTATTGCCTGCTTTTTCAGTGTTTTAAGGCAAAAGGAAAAGCTAGACTAGGTGAGGTTGCCTTGTTTTTTGTCCTACACATCCTCCCCTCTTTTCTCCATGAAAATGAATGTATGAGCTTCCATTCTGCCACTCTTTAGCTTTCCTATGCCTTTTTGCCAATTTGTGAGCTCCATGACAGATTTGGGATCAGTTTTTTACACCTATGGGGGATTTGCTTATTTTTGGTAAGCCTGCTTTATGCTAGATTTGGATGCCTCCTCATGCATGTGATTTCTTGATGTATTCTATTTATTCATAAACCTATGTTATTACAGGTTTGGCTATTGTACACTCAGTTAATACAATTTAGTGTTACAGCTCCATATTCAGTCTCTCTTGTTAGCAATTTTGCATGATCAATTGATAATTGTTGTGAGTAAAATTAATAAATTGCTGGCCTTAATTTCCACATGGTATCAGATCCATTGTAGGTTTTTTCTCTCCTTCAAATTTTTTTTTGCAGGTTCGACATCAAGACTGGGAGCCTTCTACTGATAGCCGGGACAATTTTTCTAAAGCTATGGATTCATAGAAAACTATCTTGACTCCTTTCAATTTCTTTGAATGGAAAGCAGAGATGGAGATCCTGTTGAGAGTGAAAGGCCTCTACAGGGTGACTATGGTAATAGAAGCAGAGCCCAATGCAGCTACAGAGAAGATCAAATGGCACAACAGGAGGGATGAGGCTTATGGCCTCCCGTGTCTGAGTATTTCTAGAGACCTCCTTTTCCATCTCGATGGATTGACATCACCGAATGAAGTATGGGAGAAGCTTGCTGATATTTTTGGAAAGACAGATGAGATGAGGGGACATCAGATCAAGAATGAGCTGATTTCTCTGAGTCCTAGTATCTTTGAATCCCTGCAGCTATATTTCTCCAAGTTCAAAGCACTAGTTTTGCAGCTGAAGCAGTGTGGTATCGAAAAGAAATATGATCAGCTCGTATTGGCCATCCTCTCAAAGCTAGGACCTGACTACTCAGTCTTTGTTTCAACCTTCTATGCCACAAAACTCATAGCTCGAACCTGGAAGATTCCTAGCCTTGCAGATTTCATGGAATCTCTCACACAAGAACAAGACAAGCTGGTGATGATGGGCACCATGAAACCATCCAAAGCTCAAGCTTTGATTGCTGGAGATTCAAAGGTGGATTCAAAAATAAAAAAGAAAGCTAAAAAGACACTTGAGAAAAAGAGAGACAAGAAACAGTCTCCGAAGGATCTACAAGGTCCCAAGAAGAATAACCAGAAGAAGAAAAACAAAGGTGAAATGAACAAGTGCGCATACTGCAATAAGGGCAATCACACTGAAAGCTCTTGTATGAAAAAGTAGATTGATATGCTGACCCAACTCCTGGAGAAGAATGGAATCTCCCTTCCAGAAAGCTCAAAGAAGAGAGAAGGAGGATCAAGTTCAGATGATAGGGAGAGAGTTCATGCATTGGTTGCTGGCACATCAAATTCACCCAGTTTTATCATTGATTCTGGAGCTTCAAGACACATGGTTTCAACTAAGGAGGCCTTCTCCTCACTGGAAAAGTCGAAAGGACCATCTATTGTACTGGGAGATGACTCTCTCACTGAAAGTTTGGGCAAAGGAAGGATAGATCTTGATCATGGTCAGTTCAGCAATGTGCTATATGTCCCTGGTCTCACCTCCAACCTCCTATCAGTGTACCAGATGACCCACACTGGGTCTCCTAAGAAAGTCATATTCTCCCTCGATGAAGTTGAGATCACAGAGATCTCAAGTGGTAGAGTCATTGCAAAAGGAGTTGCAAATCATGCTCAAAAGGTATACATGTTCTCACACTTCCTACCTTACTCAAACCCATCTGCTCTTCTGATTCATACTAATGAAGCTAGCAAGCTATGGAATGAAATATTTGGCCATCTAAACTACAAGTATCTATCTGATCTTAGTGAGAAAGATATGGTCATAGGGTTGCCCAAGATAAAATTTTCCAAAGGAGTCTGCCAAGGTTGTATCCTAGGAAAACACCTAGCGCACAAATTTGAGAGAGCTAGTCATGAGAGAACCTATACACCCCTCAAGCTAATTTACAGTGATGTTTCTGGCCCATTCCCTCATATGTCCATGATTCAGGTATTGTTGGGTTTACTTCCTGAAACACAAGTCTGAAGTTTTTGGCCTATTCAAAGTCTTTAAGGCTTTGGTTGAGAACCAGTCTGGGAGGAAACTCAAGGTCCTTAGATCTGAAAATGGTGGTGAGTATGTCAAGTCTGAGTTTATTAACTATTGTGCAGATTCAGGTATTCATATGCAGCATTCTATCCCTTACACACCACAGCAAAATGGTGTTGCTGAGAGAAAGAACAGGTCACTGAAGGAGATGGCAACATGCATGATGGAGGCCAAAACTTTGCCACCAAAGTACCGGGCCGAAGCTATCAATTGTGCAGCCTATATCCAGAATAGGGTGCCTCACAAACAGCTTGATGGTATGAATCCCTTCAAAGCATGGAGTGGGCACAAGCCAAATGTGACCCATTTCAGGATTTTTGGCTCAAGGGCTTGGGCTAGGATTCCAACAGAGAAGAAGAAGGCTTTGCAGCCCCAAAGCCAAGAGTGTATTTTTTTTGGATACTCTAAAGATTCAAAAGGGTACAAGTTGATAAATTTGAGCACAAACAAATCCTTCATTGAAAGGTGTGTTCAGTTTGAAGAAGAACCCCTTGCAGCAGTGGAAGTTGGTGAAGCCTCTTCACCACTTGAACCTCAAGAAGTAAGTAAAGATTTTGTTGAACATGCTGATTCTGATTTGTCTGATGGATATGAGTTTATTGCAAACTCAAATATCCCCACAAGGCCAAAATGGGTAGCCAAGACACTACATGCAGCAGGTGAGCTAGCTAGGGGTCCCAATGACCCAAGGAGGACTAGATCTCAATTTGAGAGTGGTCTGTGCATGAAGGATCCTATGTTTGCTGAAAAATGCTATTTGATGGTGGATTCTAATCCTCAAACATATGAAGAAGCAGCAGGAGATCCAAGATGGCAAGCTTCCATGAAGGAGGAGTTCATCTCACTCCAGAAGAGCAACACATGGGAGCTAGTGGATCTTCCTCCAGGAAGAAAGTTAGTCCAGTGTAAGTGGGTCTATAAGACCAAATTTGCTGCTGATGGTTCACCACTGAATTACAAGGCTAGATTGGTAGCTAAAGGCTACTCATAGGTTCATGGCATAGATTACAATGAGACCTTTTCCCCAGTGGCAAAGATGTATTCCATCAGGCTAGCTCTAGCCATTGCAGCCTCAAGGCAATGGGAGGTACATCATATGGATGTAAAATGTGCCTTCTGTTGATGTATATGTAACTTTGGAATGTATTCTTCTATGTATATTATATATTGTAACCTGATGTTTATTCTGGGATGTCTCTATTATGTATTTGAGTCTTGTGGTCATGCCCCGATGTTCCGATCGGGAGGATTAATAATGTAATCAAGTCATATCAAGTCATTAGGTAAGTCCCCACAGTTTCGGGGCACTTGAGTTATTATACACTAATTAAGGTGTAGGCTCGAGTAGTAATTATTAGGTTGAGCCTACGTGTGAAAAGGAAATTCAAGTGAACAGATGAATATAAATAGAGAGTGAGAGTCTCTCTATTTATCACTTGTGAAATACATCACTTGCTCTCCCAAGTGTGGCGCACTACTGGAGAAGGAAATTTTGGGACTAGACAGAAGACAGAAGACAGAAGACTACTGTTGTTTTGGGAGATCTCTTACTGTTTTGGTGTTGATTCTATCTTAGAGGAATTTGCGGGGTTTTCTCCTTTATGGTTTCCCCGAGGAAAACTCTTTTTGTCTCTTGTCTCTTGTGATGTGCTTGTTATTCTCTTAGTGAAAAGATCCTAAGATCATAATGCTAGCTTAAATGTGATGAAAAAATAACACCTTCCTGAATGGAGATATCAATGAGGAGATATATATGTAGCAGCCTCAAGGTTTTGCTACTAACCCTTCTCTTGTGTGCAGGTTGAGAAAGTCATTGTATGGGCTAAAGCAAGCCCCCAGGGCTTGGTATGCCAAGATCGATAGCTTTTTGCTATCACTGAATTTTGTTCGGTGCAAATCAGAACCAAATGTCTATTTGAAGTTAGTTAATGGTTCATTAATGATCATTTTGTTATATGTTGATGACCTCCTCATTATAGGAATCTCACAGGCTGAGATTGCTTCCTTAAAAGGAGCTATGAACCAAGCCTTATCCATGACAGATTTGTTGCTCTTAAGTCAATTTTTGGGGCTTGAGATCTCTCAAACCAAAGCTGGAATCAAGGTGCACCAGTCCAAATATGCCTTGGACTTTCTGAACAAATTCAGAATGCAAGATTGCAAAGCAAGCAAAACTCCTTTCCTTTCAGGAGTGAAGCTGGAAGAAGATGATTCTCCATCGATGGTAAACAATACACTGTATAGGCAATTGATTGGATTTTTATTGTCTGACACATAATAGACCTGATATTTGTTATGTAGTAAGTGTGGCTTCTAGATACATGGATCAGCCTCATGAGATCCATTGGAAAGCAGCCAAAATGATCCTTAACTTTGTTCAGGGAACAAGGACACGTGGGATCTTCTATAAAGCAAAATATGATCTTGAGTTGATTGGATTTATTGACAGTGATTGGGCAGGTGATAGCACAGAAAAAAAGTCCACACCAGGATATGTGTTCATGCTTGCAGAAGGGCCAATCAGCTGGTCAAGTAAGAAACAGAGTGCCATTGTACTCTCATCTACAGAAGCAGAGTACAGAGGAGTTGTTAATGCAGCAACTCAATGTTTGTGGTTGCAGGGTTTACTTGGAGAGTGTGGCTTCGAACCTGAGTACTCAACTACCATATACTATGATAACCAGAGTACCATTCGAATCTGCAAAGATCCAGTTCAGAAGCAGAGAACCAGACACATTGAGATTCACATGCACTACAGATATGAGCCATTGATCTATTTCAATGCAAAATTCTAGTAACCCCCAATTTGTGAACTTTGGATTTTCAAAAGAACCAATATTTACCTTCTTTATTTTAAGGGGCTTCAAAAAATTGTCAAAAGCTCACAAGACAAACTCCCTTTTGATCAACGTATACCAATTTCTTGGTATTGTGTCCATGTCATCTATGAAAAAATATACCCATTATTTCTTGGGAACTAACCTTCATGTCACACAACAATTATCGATATGGTTTATAGGGCTCGTCAATCCAGTATGTGTATTACCAACATAAGGAATATTCTCTACAAACCTAATTTCTAACAGCCTTTGACACTGAGACCACTTTCAAATGGACTATTTATGGGAATCCCACCATATTGACCGGGTGTAACTTCCATGGCCACATCAAGATCTAGAAACCATTATGGTTCCAGTACATTAAATTCAAATTATGCAAGAAAAGAGTCAAAATTAGGAAATCCCTCATAAGTGGGAATATCACATGCCTCGGTACCCACCCATCGTAAATATTTTGTGATTCTTGCAGATTTCCTCATCGACACTTAATACAATTGGTTCTACCAATTTTCCAAGGATTCCCCTAAATCTAATGAACATGAACTAACACTCCACCAACTCAATTTACCATCAGCGGTAGGATTGATATAATAATCCAGTGTAGATGATATATTATAAATATTATCCAAATAACCTTCATGGCACTCACCTCTTACTAGTTCAACATAGTGATGTCCTTCCATTGGGTTGATTAGAGAAACTACCAGCATCTTTAATTCTTCAAATGAAAAGATCATTTTCTTGAAATCAATTATAGTCTAGTTCTCAATGGACTGATCGATCCCCAAGAGTGTTGGATAAGGATTTGTATCATCAATGATTTCTATTAATTCAAATTATGCATAGGTTTGGATCCCTTCCACCTCGATAGGAACTTGTGGTAATCAACCAATAGGAATAACCTTCAACTATTTAGCTAACCTTAGTTGAATATGTGACCTCACTAAATTTGGATTCCCCATGTTTTCCCATGTTTGTTTTGTAAAAATGTTGACATCTAATCCCAAGTCGGGAATAATAAAATCCATATCATAATATACTATTTGATCATTCATGTGTAGCTCTCGACAAGTTTTCCTTCTTTTCTAGATATGATTGACATTTGTCTCCCGTCGAAGATCTTTTTTAGGTTCTTGTATTAGATTTGATAGCCTATCTGGAGAATCTTAATCCTAAACAAGGGCTAAACAACTTTTTAATCAATTCTTCAAAATATGTTCCCTTCTTTTCAAATTCTCTAGAATCAGTTAGTCAAAACTCGGTGGCATGTCGAATACTGGACCTTCGTCAAATACTGGTGGAACAAGAAAATGGCAAGGTGCACTTTCTATCCACAAAATCATTTCATGCTTCTAGGAAGACCCCTTTTTATTTCTGTACATCAAATGGTACTTTATTTTGTAGTGCAAGTCATATTCTCATGTTATGCCATGGCTCTCATTTATCATCTCCAGTCACAGTTCCTCCCCTTGTCAACACAACAATAGTCGATGGTTTATCTCAGGGCTTAGCTGAAATATTCTTAAGATTTTGATTTGAATCCAGGAGTTGGTCTTATTCAAATTAGCCTTGGTTTTCCATTTAGCAATTGTGGAAATTGAACCCAAGTGATAGAATAAGTGCACTCACAAAATTGCTAATCAAACATGCTGTTAGCACTATTTTAGTTTTGCCGCATAAAGCCTCATTGCCTGAAAATTCTGAGTTTCTCTTGAGGATCAAATGGTTTTCAAACATTCCTCATTAAAATAATTTATAAAAATTCCTAAGTGGTGTGAGAAAAAGTTAAAGGCTTTTGGTTAAGAAGGAAATATTTTGTAGAGACAAATTATTCATTATGAATAATGTTTACAAAAATTCATTAAATATATTTTGTAAGAGGAGGCTAAAGGTTATGTTTTATAAAAATAAACAAAATTCATTTTTATAAATCCAAAAATAATTTGGATATTTTATAGAAAATGTAAATGGAATATTTTACCAAGAGGTATTTTAGGGAAAGCCCAAGTGCTCAAGAAATTATGATGTCTCTTTGTTTCTTGGCATAAAGTCAAATTGGGCTCACACATCAACCTGCCAATTTTGCAGTAAAATTAAACATAGATCAATGGCTCATATCAAACTCAATCACATCCAATGGCCAAAATAAATTTCACATTGTGAAGTTTCATGGAGCAATTAAAGTTTCCAATTTGCAAAATGATGTTAAATAGTAGATAGGTTTTGACGGTCAGATTGGCAGGTGAGGAAAATCCATGACTCAAATAAATTTCACATTATGAAGATGCATGAGATAATGAACTTATTCAATTTGCGAAATCATTTAAAAGCCCGCATATTTCAATGGCCATGATATGGCTAGGAAAGGATGAACAGCATGAATGTATTTCGCATTGTCAACTATCAAGGAGAAATGAAGTTTTACAATTCACGAAATTGGGTATGGGAAAAATGTTTTGATGGCTTGAGTTTTACCAAAATCCCAATCCACTCATATTGTGAACTTGCATGAGGTAAGTCAAATTTTCAGTCAGTGAAATTTTGTATTGGGATCAAGTTAAAACATGTGCTGTTGCAGCATCAACTTGCCCAAGAAATCAATAGTCTAAAAACGTTTTCGCTTGGGAGAAGTATTGCTTGTTTAAAATTGCATGGATGGAAAGGAATTTTATACTATAAGCGATTGAGCCAATGAATATTACACTACAGTCTAAAAAGGTGCAGATATTCTAGAAATTTAAATCTACAAATGAAGGATTCACCATTAAGAACATCCACACAAACACAATATCTGAATTAAAGCAATAGAGCATGGTTGTTTTTTTCACGAAAAAGGTTGTTTTGGTTATTATTTTAAATCAATATTTACCGCTGAACAAAGATGATTTTTTCTAAATCCTAGAGAGGTTTTCTTCATAACACAACTATATACAATAACCTCTCTAATTTTTTACCCAGGTGCTGTGGGTTGAGAGAATCAAAGTCATCTTCAGAGAGCTAATGTCCATATTTTTAAATGACTGTTTTAGTCAGTTATTTCAATCAATTGTTTCCGGAAAACCATAAAGAATTTTCCAAAATTAAATGATTTTTATATTAAGAATAGGATCATGTTCAATAACCTCTCTCAGTTTTTACCCAGGTCCTACGGGTTAGCAGAAACAAAGTGATTTTTACAAGCTATGTTTTAGGTTTTCCAAAGGGCTGTTTTAGACATCACACTCAAAGAATTGTTTCAGCCAAATGGAGTTGAATTTAAAGAAACTGAGAGAGGTTTTTCTTCATAACTGGCCTATATACAAAAACCTCCTTCATATTTTACACAGGTATCACAAGTTTGGATAATTTAAAATATCCTCACAGGGTATTTTTCCAAAAATTTACAGTTTTACTGTCTGAGTCATCAGTTTAAAAAGCAGATCCTGAGGAGCTGGAGCTGATTCAGAGGAAACAAAGACATGAGTTTTGTTGGGAATATGTCTAGTTACAAAAACCTCTTTAATTTTTTGCACAAATGTCACCATCTAGGATATTGAGGATGGGTTTTTAAGCATGTTTTTCTAGTAGTCCGCATTTTATTTTTGTCTTATGTGAATCGTGGTGTGTAGGCCACGTCCAAAGTTTGTTAGAAGATGTTCTCCAATTCGTAACAAATTTTGATTCCTTAATGTTGATTTAGGAAGTCCAAAATGCTATAAATGTACTTCCTAAAGAAGGAGAAAGGGTTGAAACCAATGTAATTTTGTTGTGTATGCTTTCAAGATAATTTTAATAAAATTGCAGAGTCGAGGTCGGTGCTTCATACATGGATTCATTTGTCGTTCGTATTTGTAGTCTGTTGATTTCTTTCTTATGTGAATGTTTTTCTAGTTTATCTCTCCCATTTTGTTTTCTTTCATATATGAACGTAGTGTATACCAGTTTGGAATTCATACTTGCTATGCTCCGTCTGTTGTTTCAGATATTCACCAAAGTTTTCTTCTAAAGTTAATACAGAATTCATTTTTCAATGCTCTGTGTTGATGGTCTGTTCATGTTCATGTTAATACAGAATTCATTATAAATCGACTGTGACTGAGTAGCTATATTTCCCCTATGTTGAAATCGCTTGCATAATTTTTGTTTATTTCTATTACATATCTTGACTCCATTGGCCAATGGTTCTGTGTTTTGTTTCAACCAATTTTACAAACAATTTATAGTTTCACTTGTATATATCTAGCATTGTTAACATTTGGTGAGAGATCCCTCTCGAAAGAGAAAAATTCTAGTTCTCTCTTTGAAATTGGTTATTCTATTATCCAAGAGTGGGCCTTCCGCAACCTTTGGGCTCAATTTCGGTGCTAACACATGCAAAATTACAAACAAAGGAGACTGAAATTGGAACATAACACTACTCTGTATTGAATAAGTGTACAATAGCCAACCTTATGAAGTCATAGGCTTCTAAAATATATAATTACATGAGAGATTCGAATGCATAAGGATTCCATTTGAAATAGTAAAAAAGTATGCTCATTAAATCTAGTCAAATCCCCCATAGGTGCATAAAGCAGTTTCCAAATCCACTTAGAGGCTCACGAATTGGAAAAGTAAAGTAGGAAAGATAATAAGGGATAGAAAGACAAATCATACATGCTTTTATTAGGATAAAATAATGGAGGATGATGAGGGAAAAAAACAAGTCAACTACACCTAGTCTTACTTTTCTTTTTGCCTTATTTCTCAATAAAATAGGCAACTTAGCAAAAAATGCAGATATGCGCTTTGGAGGATCTGGAATAAAAAAGACATGCTAAATATGGTTTCTAGGAGGTTTCCCAAGTGCTCCATGACTCAGTTTTAGCAAGTTTGACTTCTATGTCATGTGGAAGACAACTTGCATAGAGTGGAATATAGGAAACTAGGAAAATAAGACAAAAATGGATTAATTAATGTCTAAGGTAGGTAACTATGGGTTGATTATTCTAACACCCCCCCTTAATCTTGACTTTATGATTAAATATAAGAAAACTATAGGGCCTAGAAACAAGACTTAGTCACCCTTTACATACTGCATGTCCATTTAACCAAGGAAAGAGGCAAAAACCCAGTGGGAAAATCCTCCCTTAAACATGGACAGTTAAAAAAAAATTGAAAATATTGTCATCAATCACGCTTCATGGCATGATCAGCAATCCACAGTAGTGATTTTAGATTACTAAATGTCTTCTCACAAAAAAATTTGGTGAAGATGTCTACTACTTGTTCTGAAGATACACATAAGAGTAGGTGAATGGTGCATCTTCAGAACAAGCTGTCTGATGGTGCATGGTTCATTGCATCCTTCAAGGAGGAAATCTATTTCTTTGAACTTCTTGTAATTAGATGGTCATCCACGTACAAGACAATAATCATCAAAGAACCATGAATCAGCTTCAAATAAACATTAGGATTAGACTTGCATCAAACAAAACTCAATGACAGCAGAAATCCATCAATATTGGCATACCAAGCCCTAGGGGCTTGCTTGAGCCCATACAATGATTTCTTTATCCTACACACAAAAGATGGATTAGAAACAAACTGTTGAGTTTGCTTCCTGTAAATCTCTTCAGTAAGATATCCATTTAGGAAAGTACAGTTCACATCCATGTGATGTACCTCCCATTGCTTCGAAGCTGCAATGGCTAAGGCTATCCTTATGGACTCCATCTTTGCCATTGGTGCAAAGGTTTCATTGTATTAAATACCATGTACCTATGAGTATCTCTTGGCTACCAATATTTCCTTATATTTCAAAGGTGAACCATCAACAACAAACTTAGTTTTTAAAACCCACTTACATTGAACTAGCCTCCTCCTTGGGGGAAGATCAACCAGTTCCCAAGTGTTGTTCTTCTGGAGGGAGCTAAATTCTTCTTTCATGGACGTTTTCCATCTTGGATCATGTGCTACATATTCATGTGTCTATGGTGTTGATGTACTTGTAACTTTGGAATGTATTCACTTGTATTTCTTATGTATTGTAACCCGATGTTTATTTCGGGGTGCATTTGTAATGTACTTGAGTCATGTGATTCCCCGAGGTTCCTATCGAGAGTTTCTATAATGTAAAAAAGTCATGTCAAGTCAAGGTGGGTAACCTTCCTATTGTCTAACGGTTAAATTCCCCACAGTTTTAGGGCACTACGGTTATTAGAATTACCTAGTGAAGTCAGCCCTATTTGGGTTTAGTCAAGTCGGGAATTAGTATAAATAGAGAGCTAGCCTCTCTATTTATCACACGCACACTCACACTCAGTTGTAGCACATAAATAAGGAAGAGAAAGACACTAGGAAAGAAAGAAAGAGGTTACTGCTATCAAGAGATCGTCTTACTGTTTTTGGGTTTCACTTTTGGTGTTGATTCTATCTCTAAGAAAGTTGCGGGGTTTTCTCCATTTACAGTTTCCCTGAGGAAAAACAATGTGTTCATTGTCTCTTGTGTTTTATTGATGTGCTTGTTGTTTTTTCAGTTAAATATCCTAATGAAATGCTAGCTTAATGTTAAAAATCTAACATGGTATCAGAGCTAACCTGAGAAGAAGACACTGTGTAGCTGCGGGAACTAGGGCTTCCTATTTTATGGATCTCTCTCCACAGATTTTCAGCAAAAGTAGGGTGGAATAACTCTCCTCTGTAGGGCGCATCTTTCTGTCTAAGAAGAATCCAATTTTGAGGTTTTTCAGTTTTGGACCCGACACTGCTATCGGAAATTAGGGATTTTCACAGAAGTGGAACTTTTCAGTGAGCCCAGGCTTGGATTGATCTACTCCCCAAAATTGATGTTAAGGATCAAATTAAAAGCATTTGGTTGGACATAACTCTGGAAAATAAAAACCCTAATCTACTCCCGAACCAGCACTGCAGGATTTCAGCTCCAAATCCATATCTGACATCTTGACCTGGTAAGATCTAAATATTTTTTATTTCCATTTGAGGTTCTTAGTTAATATATCTCATTATACCAAGCTTGATGAAAAGCTTAAGAAAGCTGATAACTTCTAATCCTGGAAGTATAGGATCTCCCTGGTCCTGGAAGAAAATGAGTTGGAATCCTATATCAGTGAGGAGGCTCCAGTTCCAGAGGGAGATGAGGCCAAGGCCTTACATAAGAAGAAGTTGGTTATGGCAAAGAGGATCATTGTTGATTCTATCAAGGATCACCTCATACCATAGGTGTCCTCCCTCAAGACACCTAAAACCATGTTTGATTCCCTAACCAAATTGTTTGAACGGAAGAACATCAATCAAAAGATGACTCTAAGGAACTAGTTGAAGGATGTAAAGATCCAGAATGAGGAGACCATCCATTCATACTTCACAAGGGTCTCCCAAATCAAAGAACAGCTGGAAGCAGTAGATGAAGAAATGGAGAATGCAGAGATTGTGATGACAACCTTGAATGGTCTTCCTAGGTCATGGGATTCTTTCATCCAAGGAATCTGTGCTAGGAAGAAGTTAGTCAAGTTCAGTAGATTGTGGGAAGAATCTTCACAAGAAGAAGCTTGGATAGCATCTTGAGAAGAAAAGATGGTAAGTGAAGATCAAGCTCTCACAGTACACTCCAAGAAAGGAAGAAGGGAAAATCATCATCACCAAGGTAAGCATTCTCATCAGAAAAACAATCCTGTAAGAAGGGATCCATCCAAACTTAGATGTTATAAATGCGATGAAATAAGACACTTTGCTAGAAATTGTCCCATGAATAAGAATGGACCCAAGAAGAAGAAGAACTCCAAATGAAGACATCATGCTCACACTAATGAGGATGTTGACCCTCCTAGGAAGAGAGTAAAACAAGAAAGTGAACACTCTTCAAATGAACATGAATATGTTCTGATCTCCGCTCTCACAGGAACTGTCACTCATGGAAGAAAAGATTGGCTTATTGATAGTGGGGCTTCCAAACACATGACAAGTTTCAAGGAATCCTTTGAGAAACTATCTGAACATAATTCACCCCATAAGGTGAAACTTGGGGATGACTACCAATATCCCATAAAAGGTAATGGTGAATCCTCCTATAAACTAGACGCGGGAAAGTTTATGAAGATGAAGGATGTCTTTTTTGTACCAGGACTAAAGAAGAATATCCTATCCATATCACCATTGGATGCAAAAGGCATGAGGGTTGCATTTGTAGATGGCCAAGTCCTCATGTGGTCAAGAGGAAAGACTATTGACGATGCAATAGTAATTAGAGAACAAGAAGGAGGATTATACAAATTAAAGGGCCATCCAGAACAAGCTTTGGTCCATGACACAGTAGAGCCAAATGAACTTTGGCATAGAAGACTTGCACATGTGCACAGTTAGATTTTTATCATTCAAGCTAGCATTATGATCTTAGGATATTTAACTAAGAGAATAACATGCACAGTAGTAAAACACAAGCACAACACAAGAGACAAGAGACACAAATAATTTTCCTCGAGGAAACCATAAAGGAGAAAACCATGCAACTTCCTTAGAGATAGAATCAGCACAAAAAGGTAAAACTGGAAAACAGTAAGATGATCTCCCAACAGCAACAGGCTCTCTCTCTCACGTTGAGAGAGCTTCTCCTTTCTCACTCATGTGCTCCAATGAGTGAGTGTATGTATGAGAATGATAAATAGAGAGGCTCTCACTCTCTATTTATATTCTTCCGTTCACTTGGAACCCACTCCAACATGTCAGCCTCACTTAACAATTACTTACTAGAGCCGACATCTCTAGGAGTGTCTAATAGCCCTAGTGCCCCACCACTTGTGGGGACTTTGCATCCTCCAACCAATAGGAGGGTAACGCAATGGTGGGAACTATTACCCTGACTTACAATGACTCACCTAGGGTTGACTTCACTAGGATAGTCTAATAACCCAAGGGCCCCACAACTGTGGGGACTTTAACCCTTGACCAATAGGAGGGTTACCCACAATGACTCAACATGACTTTCTCATTATAGAAACTTCCTGGAATAAACATTGGGGTATGACATGACTCAAATACATTACAATACACCCCAGAATAAACATTAGGTTACAATAGATAAGAAATATGGATGAATACATTCTGAAGTTACAATTACATAAACACTCGCTCTTAACTAGGAAGGTATTCTCTCAACATAATTTATCAGCACAAGTATTCTTATCTGTATCATCTGAATCATCATCAACTTCTCGTCATCTTAATCTTCAAGTCATATTCATCTTTAGGTCATCTTCATCTAGATCTAGATCATCACTCGATCTGGATCATCATCACTACATCATCACTGGATCTGGATCATCATCACTGGATCTGGATCATCACTGGATATCATTACTAGATCTGGATCATCACTTGATCTGGATCATCACTGGACATCATCACTAGATCTGGATCATCACTGCATCTGGATCATCACTATTGGATCTAGATCATCACTCGATCTAGATCATCACTGTTGGATCTTGTTATCCACCCGAATGGCACCTCTCCGTCCGAGTGCCGACATCCCTCATGTTGGCACACAAAAGGACATCTATGGATTGAGGTTTGCCCAAAACACTATACATGGGATTATTATAAAATACATTCCTCATCCATCCAGCTGGTTAATTTGACTTTTTAACTATGTCAAGTCATATCTGCGGCCCTATATATATGCAACTCGTGGATCATACGCAAGTGTCGGTTGTTGCAAGTTGTGTATGGATGTATACGCAGGTTGCTCTTATAGCAACTCGTGGATCATACGTGGGTTGTCATTCTTGATACCCATGGATATTTCATTCTTGATACCCGTGGATACGTGGGTTGTCATTCTTAATTGAGTATTTTGGTAACCCCAGACCTATGGTTATAAGGTTTCCATACCTATACAACAAAACTAGCGACTCCACTGGGGAACCCAGACTGCTGTAGGTTGTTTTTGTCACTCCTGACTAGTCTTTGCTTTGAAGTCTGTGTGTGGTCTTGTATCCTGGTTCATACTTGCCTCGGTATTTGAAAGTCTTGTGAATTTTTCTTGTTTCTTTAGAAAAAATTTATACCTATCAATGAGTTGCTCTTCTACACAGTCGCAGATAAAAGCTTGCATACACAGGTTGTTGTACTAGACAGTCATGTATCATTTGAGGGTTGCCCTTCTATACAGTCGTGTATATTCCTGGAAGTAGGGGTTTTTTAAGTTAAGGTTTGCTTGTTCCTTTCTTTGTGTAATCCCTACTTGTGAGTTGATTTTATTTATGAATGTTGTGTATCTTGTTTGAATACCTTTGGTGATCACACTTTGTGCTTTTTCAAAATCCCTTGAGTCTTTTTTGCTTGGATTATTTTCTGCTTGCATGCTGAAGTAGTTTGGCCTGTTTGGGTTGTAGGTTAAAGTGTCTCTGTCCAGATCAGTGATCAGGATCTTGGGCTCTGTTTTTCTAGTCTGTCTTTTGACAGTGGCTGGTTGTCACTTGCCTTTATAAGTCTACGGTGATTTTTGTCATTGTGTGCACCCAAGCTAGGGTTCCTAGCCTTCTTTTGTTGGTTGCCTTTTGGTTCTATCAGCCTGTTTGCTTCAGTTTGTTGCTTTTATACAGTCAATAAGATCCAAGTTTACACAAGTATAGTGCATTATAGGTGCATGGTAGAATTTTGAGTATTTTTAAAAGTGAAAAGAAAACATTGTTAAGCTTTTGCATCTTGTTTTCACATAAGTAGTGTTCATTTCAATTTAAAAATATAATCTCTAAAGCTACAAAAAATATAGGCTTAGTTTCTTTTATCGTTGCATTCAATTCATCAATATATATTTGCAAAAAAAGAAAAGAAGTTTGTTTTTATAGTGGTAGTTTGCTTTGAATACACCTTTACATTTATTTCTTTCTTATTGAGTCAAAAACACCACAAGTACACCACTCCATTTCCTTCTAAGTAAGAAACAACCCTTTAAAATAAACGCATAAATTAAAATTTACTAGTCTGTTTTGTTTTTAGGGGCCTTTCACCTACTAGCTTAGGCTAGACTTGTGGGCTAGGAGTGTAAACTTCCCACAAGTTATAAAACTCAGACGTAGTGGACCTTTCTTTAGGTAAATCCTTGACTTTATTGACTGTATCTAAGAAGCTCCTCTCAAACGGGAGTTAAGCATGAGGCCGCGTGGAGGCTTGGACAGAGGAGATAACCCTCTGAATCCTTGTCAAAACGTAACTCAGGACTTTTACGCATCTGGGTATTTTGTCCTAGATATATTTTTAGGCTCAGCTACCCTGCCCATGCATATGAGTCTGGCTTGTGACTGTCCCCCCCAGACTGTTGGTATAGCCAAGGTAGCCTTTAGTCTCTTGTCTTTTAGGGTTCATACCTAGGTAAACCGGAAGGTTATTTTTGGTTCACCTTGAACGGGCTTGGAAGGTAACCCTTGCTGAAAGTGTAGGAGGGCAGTTGGTTGATTCCTTTGCTTGTGCCTAAGAACCACTTCAAGGACGCCAAGTAATCGTTCATCAACTTTCTTTGGGAAAGTATATCTTTTACCCTTGTTTGATTGCATGAGACTTTAGGATTTTTACAGTGTATGCTCTATGGTTTTTTTTATGTTTAGTTGGCCTTAGGGTATGATTTGTCAAATTTCTAATTCTGGAGGACCAACCTGTTAGAAGGTCAAGAAGGTTGAGAAACCTTCCTCCTCTCACCACATTGGAGCCTCCACCTTTACCCCAAAGGCAGAGATTAGACACTGACGGTTCATTTGAACCAGTAGGGATAAGTGAAGTTCTTGGTGAACCAGAATTGATAGCTAACCATTTTTATTTTGACATAGTTGAGATAGAAGAATTGCAGACTGACGAGTTTGCAAGATACTTTAACACCCCCTTGATTGATTTAAACGATCCTATGATCGTTCAGGTTAGACCTTTTGATTCACCTGTATTAGGTGTCCTTGTGGGTAGGATCATGTCATCTGTGGAAGAAAGTCCTTTTGTGTTCGCCTCAACCCTTCCGGTTGAAAGGGTACTTCCTCCCCCAGTAAGTGCCCCTACATCTAGATTACCTTCTACACCTTTGACTCCAGCAAGTCGGGTGGTTCAACCACCGATTCACTCAAACCTAATGGGTACTTCTGGTGACATGGTTACTAGGATCCCTAGTATACCTACCATTCCTTCTTCCTTTCCTTATACTACCCAGAGTGGTCTGGTAGGATCCTCGGCCTTTGTCCAAGGATTTCCTTGGAATGGGGGGTACATTCCCCCATCCAGTCCATATGTAGGTCCATCTCCTTCCTATGTAGGAGTGCAGTTTGGGAACAACACCTCTTATGGGAAAAGTTTCCAAACCCCTATTTCGGTCCCATACATGAGCTCTCCCTTTTTGTTGTTTAGTGGAGGGATACCTGCTCCTGTCTTTTAGATCCCTGCTTCTATGGGGACGGCCCGAACTTCTTACATTGCACCTCCCACACACAATCATGTGGCTTACGGATGCAATCCATTTCAAAGAAACCTTCCCACTTCGCAACCAGCTGTAGGGGTAAACCCCACTTTTACCCATCGGCATTCAGGTGCAGGTCCCTCTAATCCCCAAGCTGGCACATTTAGTACCCCAGTTCGATCCAAACTTCCATTCCTGGAAACCTTAAACTTGCCAAATTTGTCAAAATTGATGAATAACCTAATGAGTCATGACCCCTTATGGCCACTTGTTCCCACCGAATTGCCATCAGACATCCCTAAGTTCAAAGGAAAAACTGGTGAAGATCCTGGGGCTCATGCCACCACATTCCATTTATGGTGTTCTTCAAATTCACTGAATGAAGATTCAGTGAGGTTGAGGCTGTTCCAGAGAACCTTGACAGGTACGACAGCAAAATGGTATATTGAATTGCCTTCTGCTACTTTCAGTAGTTTCTGGGACTTGGCTAGTGCATTTCTCAGCCACTTTCAAATTCCGGTCCGAAATGATTTTGGAACGGACTTGTTGTCTACTTTTAGACAAAACAAGGCTACCCACATCTCAGATCATATCCAAGAATGGAGGAGGTGAAAGAGCCTTATAATAGCCACTATCCCTCCTGAGTTCCTTTTAGAGTGGTTCCTTAAATCACTGTTGCCATACATATCTAAGGACGTATCCACCTCAGGAGTGACGAATGAAGAAGAAGCCATACTCAAGGCCCATCAATTGGATTTGATTTATTCACAATATGGGATCTTATATGAGATCATCCTTGAGGCACCGAGGCCTTCGCACAAGGTGAAGAATCCTAAGCCTGGACACCATGCCGATGGTGTGGTTGGATCCGTTAACTCTCCCACCGTAGAGTCTTTGACTAAACAACTTCACCAATTGTCTGTCAAATAGTCTACGGTGGAGGCAGCAAAGGTTGTCCCCTCCCCCCACAATGCAAATGTTTTTGCACAAACCTCTCAGAAGGGCAATCAGTAGCCCGGTGGGAAGAAAAAGAAGGGTAAGAAGGGAGAGGGAAACCAAAACAAGCAAAAGCCCGTAAACAATGCTGATGGGGGCAAGAAAGAAAAGAAGAAGGTCAAGTTCCCTTGTAAGTTGTGCCAAGAGGACCACCTTACTCACCTTTGTCCCCTTATGGATCAAGCCCAGAAGCTGCTTAAAGCTCAACAACTGGTTGTCCTGAAGGATCCTTTTCCCCAAGGACAGAACTCTGCTTAAGCTTCTAATGTAGCAGGGGGAACTCAAACTGCCCCTGACCCAAACTATATCAACATGGTTCGATATTCGACTTTGTTGCAGACCAGGAACAAAAACTATGAGAAAGAGACTCCTGAGAAGGGTAAAGCTGTAGGTGAACCTTAGAACCCTCTCAAAATAGAGAAACCTGCTAAAATAATGCCGAAGATACCGAAAGGTGTCTTTAAGAAGACCTTGCATAACCCTAATGCTAGGGATGCTTCCAACTACTCCGTGGTTGAAGACTTAGCTCAAAACCCATGTGCAATGTCAGCTTTGGAGGTGTTACAGAGTTGTCCCACTCAGCGGGATGCCCTCTTAGAAGCTTTAGGTAGCATGGACTCTTCGAGTCTCATGGCGAAATTTCATTTATATGATGTTAAAATTCGCCTGCCTTACCATGTAGCCCTATCAATAGATGTCGTCCATGTTGGTAAGAACATTGGAAGGGTAGTTGTTGATGAGGGAGCCTCTACATGTGTTATGTCCTTGACCTGTTGGAAAGCTCTTGGATCCCCAGAGCTAGTCCCATCAAACACTTTGCTTACTGCTTTTGATGGAAGATCCTTCCGTCCACATGGTATCCTTCCGGCTTTTGAGATTAAGTTGGCAGGAAAAGTAGTGTCTGTTCAAGTAGAAGTGATTGATGCTCCTTTGGACTACAATTTGCTTCTGGGAAGGAATTGGACTTATGCGATGTCTACTATTGCGTCGGTCATTTTTCATGTCGTGGTTTTTCCATATGAGGGAAATTTGGTTACTATTGACCAACTTGATTTTACCCGAAAAGGTCGTTTAGAGTCTAATGAGTCCGCTGTGCCATTGGTTGATTAGGTCAAACATGCTACACAGAGCTTGGGGGATGGAATGTACACATCATTGATGGGCACATTTGATCTTCCAGCCCCGGTTAATTATATTGGTTCTACTAGTGTGGGAAAGTCCATCGCTACGGTTGTCGATAGGACTGATCCTTGGGTCCTCCCAACCCCTCATGAACTACAAGTGCCCTTATCGGTAGTGGAGCTAGCTTATCAAGCTATCACTCAAGCCACTGTTGATCCCATTCTAGATCCTCTAATAGTCTCGGATGATCTGGAAGAAGTCTATTTGCCCGCATGGGCGGAAAACTCTTCGCATTCTATAGATTGTTTAGACATGGTTTTACCTTCCGATGAAGCTATTCTGGAAGCCATGAGCGGATGTGATAAGATTTGTGAGGATCTTCATCATCAATCCTATTTCCTTCCAAAACTAAGCAGAATAGAAAACCAAGAGTTTCACGTGAGACTGTCATAAAATGTTGATACACCTATCAATCCCTTGCCTAGCGAAGGAATCTTTGCCGAGGGGAAGATGGCAAATATTTCCGCCACTATACCTATTAACATCTCTATGAACCTTGATGTTGTGGAAAACATATATATAGGTGCAAACTGCTCTCCTGAGGAGATTGCTATCTATACTGCCCTTTTTAAGGAATTCCGTGATGTCTTTTCCTGGTCATATGAGGAGATGCCAGGCATAGATCCATTGATTGTTGAACATGAAATCCGAACATATCCTGATACCAAGCATGTTCGTCAAAAATTAAGACCCGTGAACCTGCGCAAAGCGGCGGCTGTGAAAGCAGAAGTTGAAAAGCTGTTGAAAGCTGGTTTTATATATCCCATAGCTTTGACTGAATGGGTGTCCAACCCTGTTCCTGTTGATAAAAAGCAAGGGACTATTTGTGTTTGTACAGACTTTACAGACCTCAATAAAGCCTATCCTAAGGACAACTATCCCACACCATTTATAGACCAAATTATAGATGCCTGTGCGGGAAGTGAGGTGTTTTCGTTTATGGATGGTTTCTCCGGCTACAATCAAATCCAAATCAAACCGAAAGATCAGCATAAAAATGCTTTCATTTTCCCTTGGTGTACATTCGCGTACAAGAAAATTCCCTTTGGATTGAAAAATGCTGGGGCAACCTTTCAACGGGCTATGAACTTTGATTTCCATGACATTAAAGCCATTTTCGAACCATACCTTGATGATATGCCCGCACATTCTTGTAAGAGGATCCAACATCCAGATCATTTACGGTTAATATTTGAAAGATGCAAACATTATAAAATCCACTTGAATACCCACAAGTGTGTATTCTGTGCTGAGTTGGGAAGATTGTTCGGGTTCATTGTCTCTAGTAGAGGCATCCAAGTGGATCCGTTAAAAGTTGAGGCCATTGTAAATCTACCTCCTCCTCGTTCTCTCAGGCAACTTCAAAGCCTACAAGGAAAGTCTAATTTTCTTCGACTTTTTATTGTTAATTATGCCAAGATCACTAAAGGTTTCATGCGCCTGCTTAAACAGGACACCCCATTTGTATGGGATGAAACCGCACAACTTGCATTTGAGGCATTGAAAAAAAGCTTTGCTGTCGACACCCTTATTACACCCACCAGATTATTATATGGATTTTGTATTGTATTTGGCCACGTCAGAGTCGACCATTGGGGTAGTACTAGACCAGGAGGACGATAAGCTTGTTGATCATGTCATTTATTATCTTAGCCATGCTTTGGCTGGACCTGAACTTAGATACTCCCACGTCGATAAATTAGCCTTAGCAGCTGTTTATTCTGTGCATAGGTTACGTCACTACATTTTAATGAGGACCACACAGTAGTGGCGGATGTGAATCCTTTCCAATATGTTTTATCACGACAAATTTTTGGGGGAAAATTTAACAAACGGATAGTCATTCTCCAAGATTTTGACTTTGTTTTCCAATCCACTAAGTATAAGAAGTCCTTAGATTTTAATGAGCTTATAGAAGAATTTCCTACTGAACAAGATGTAGTGGTCGAAAATGACTCATTCCCAAATGAGCACATCTTCCTGATATCCACCTCTGATCCTTGGTATGGAGATATTCTTATATATCTCTAGACTTTGAATTACCCTGCAGCTTCTTCAAGAGAGGAATGATGTAAATTACGCCTTCATGCCAAGAACTACCTCATTATAGGAGATACATTATATTGACGAGGGGTAGATTCCATGTTGCGTCGTTGCCTTACTCATGAGGAAGAGGAGATTGTCCTAAATGATTCCCATAGTGGAGCATGTGGGGGTCATTTATATGGGTTAGCAATGGCCCAGAAGATATTGCGTGCTACTTATTTATGGCCCATGATCTTTAAATATTGTGTGGAAGCAGTGAAGCACTATCATCCGTGTCAAATTTACACCAGGAAAATGCGGTGACATCCTGCTCCGTTATTTCTCGTTGTCTCGGTAGGCCCCTTTATGAAATGGGGGATAGATTACATGACATGCAACCCAGCCTCGACTGGGGGGCATAAATACATCATTGTCGTTGTTGACTATTTTACGAAATGGGCAGAGACAATGCCTACTTTCAAAGCCAACGGGGAAAAAGAAGCTTTCTTTGTATTCAATCAGATTACTGCAAGGTTTGGTATTCCCAAAGTGATTGTCACTAACCATGGTAGTCATTTTCAAAATGACATGATGATGGAATTGACTACCATGCTCGGATTCAAACAAGAACATTCTTCTCCATATTATCCGCAAGCAAATGGTCAAGTTGAGGCTGTCAACAAGACTTTAAAAACTATCCTTAAATGTACAATTGATGCAGCCCGCTCTAACTAGAACATCATGTTATATCCTGCTCTTTGGGCCTACCGAACTAATGTAAAGACTGCTACGAGTTTCTCCTCTTTCCAACTCGTTCATGGGGTGGAAGCAGTTACTCCGATTGAATGTGAAATCCCATCTTTGAAGATAGCCATTCATGTGTTACCTGATACGACTGAGCTTGAGGAATGTATGGTACATTTAGAACACCTTGATGAATAGCGTAGAGATGCACTGACTACTAATCAGGCTCATAAAAATAGGGTCAAAGCTCAATATGATAAATCGGTCAAACCTAGGGTTTTTTCTAAGGAGGAACTTGTCTTGCTTTGGGACCAAGATAAAGAACCTCTGGGGGTAGGAAAATTCAAGGCTATGCAGTTAGGACCTTATGTCGTGTCAAAATTATTGATTAAAGGTGCATATGAGTTAGTTGATTTTGATGGGAATAAGCTTCCTGAGCCTAGAAATGGGCTCTACCTGAAGAAGTACTACGCTTAGGCTTAGCACTTTTTCTTTTATTTTTATGTACATTAGGTTGTCAATTTTGTTTTTTATAATATCTGCTGGTTGTTGTAGATGTCTTCCGAATGGTATATAGGGTTCGCTGATGGATCCAGCCGTCATACTTGTAACCTAGCTTCGGTAGCATGGGTTATCTATTCTCCCTCAGGACAGCTTGTTTCCGCGGGAGGTTCTTGTCTAGGTCCTGCTTCTAATAATGTTGCTAAGTATAGGGCCATTATTGAGCTCCTATGGGATTCTTTGTCATGTGGCATCACCCAGCTTGAGGTCTGTTTGGATTCTCAGTTGGTAGTTTCTCAACTCAATCGAGCTTATCAGGTACGAAATCCTATCTTATTACGTCAGTTCATGCAAATTCATTTATTGGAAAGACATTTTGAGGTTATTACTTTCAATCATATT
>LPNX010171367.1:97143-176324 GCA_001517045.1 Pseudotsuga menziesii
TGTTGGCATATTTTCACTCCACATTAACGTTAGCATTCAACATTTTTCCACGGACTATGGTATTCTAAGCCATTAGTCCCTTGTCTTTACCATTGTTCTTCCATGTCTAGGACCCTTATTTCATGAGTATCCTCTTTAGATGCCTTTGTCATCCTTTGGTACTCATGCCGCCACTTTTCCAGGTTCAGGGGTATCCTCTTAGCTATTTTTCACACCAAATAGAGCTTCTTTTGAATCTCCTTTTACCAGCTATCCCTTTATAGGACTCCCCACCCTTATGGAGTTTCTTTAGGCCCAGGTCTGACTCCTTGAAAATAGACTTGACTGTCAAGTTATCTCGTCCATTCAAGCTCGTTAAGAATATGTGAACGGGCATCCGCATTTGTGGTAGGTTATCTCTTTCCCAAACCATGCAAAATAATACGAGAAAGGATCACTCTCCTTTCTTTTTGAATTGAGAAGAGTATTCTCAGGTATAGGTTTATCACTTTTCCGAACTTGAGGGACTAAATTTACGGAAAAGGCACACCCGGTTTGAGCTTAGTTTTCTCCTTTTTGTGCTATGGACCCAAACATGAAAAAGATTCCGAGTGTAATTTGTGTCTTTGTCATGCTTGTTAAACACTTAATAACAAAGCAACGAGTTTATTGTTGTAAGCCCCATTTCTCGTAACCAAATGGATCTTTCCGAGTGATCTTGCTTTCCTTCACACTCATAAAACTCAAGCTATTTTATGTTGTTCTGAAAGGAGCGTTGGGTAGGTGGTAATTTAACCTTTTTCGGACCTCCCTGACTAAGTACGAAAATGGTTTACCTTTTCTTCTTCGGAAGTTAAGAGAGTTATTCTGTGGTTTGTTTTATACTTTTTCCGCCTCAAGAGACTAAATTGGATGAAAAAGGACCCCCTTGGAGTCTTCTTTGGAGTTTTTAGACTCTCTAAATGTGAAAACACCAACTGAGCATGTACTAGTTCGGGCTCATTAAATCCATGAATTAGTGACACTATCAAGCATTATTTTCCCATCTCTTCAAGCTTGTTAAAAAATGAAGAGGGAACCGAGTTGAATTTCCCGGACTCGTTAAAATTTAACAGGGAAGGTAAGGAAGAAGTTTTCTCTTGTTTTCAGTAATGGCAGCATGTCATCCTTGAACATAGCACTCTTTGTTTTCCGATATCCATGTTTCAGTGTTCACTTTTTTTCAGCTATCACTTTGAGTTTCTTACTCCTCCTCTTGTCCATTATACCTAGGGAATCTGATCATGTCTCCTACATGACAGATAAGTCTAGTTGTTCTATTTATAAGTTATATGTTGCCTTGGGTCATCTCTGTGTTGTGCTCGTTGTTCAAGGACTCTTCCCAATGTCTAATTTATATCCTGATCCCATCATTGTTATATCTATTATATATTTGTGTCTCCATTCTTTTTGACCAGTTCCTAGTCACTCTTGTGATCTGTTGGAGGATCTATTGCCTTCCTTATCATAGCACGGTTTCATTTCAGCACTTCCTGATGATGACGACCTAGAGTTTTGACGATAGTACCTTGGGATTCACTTTCATCATTGGTGAATTCCTTTTCTTCAGTTGTTGATTATCATCTATCGATTGACAAGCTGTTGAATCCTTTCCATGTTCGACTTCAGCTTACCCTTATTCACATGGCTTGGATTGTACTGGTTCTTTGGGATCCTTTATGAAGACCTTAGTTCCTCACTTATGGACTAAGTTGCACAATACTATGTTCTCTTGCTATATACAGCTTCCATATCTTTGAAGACTCATCATTATTGTATATTGTTACTTCGATCCACCTTTGTAATATACATGGTTTTATACCTGTATCATATGATATACTCAAATATTGTAAAGGAGCTAGTGTTCCAGTAAATTGAACATAGCATCCTCAGATGTGACTTTTTATATGACATTACTATGTATTTGTTTCAGGTACTCTCTCTGCTCCATCGGATTTCTGAGTTCTCCAAAGATAAAGATTATAATGTATTTCGGCCATCACTTCCCTCTGACCTCACACATTAGGGGGCATCTGTTATCCACCTGAATGGCACCTCTCCATTCGAGTGCCGACATCCCTCATGTTGGCACACAAAAGGACATCTATGGATTGAGGTTTTCCCAAAACACTATAGATGGGATTATTATAAAATACATTCCTCATCCATCTAGCTGGTTAATTTTACTTTTTAACTATGTCAATTCATATCCGTGACCCTATATATATGCAACTCGTGGATCATACGCGAGTGTCGGTTGTTGCAAGTCGCGTATGGATGTATATGCAGGTTGCTATTATAGCAACTCGTGGATCATATGCGGGTTGTCATTCTTGATACTCGCAGATATGTCCCTTTGACATTAAAAAGAAAAACTCGCGTTTATCTGAGATTAGTTAAGCCATTTACCTTAATCTCCTTAACTGTCTCAACCTCCTCAACCTTCGAAATTGCCTTATTTCATCCATATAAATATAGACCTTGGGGAGGGTGTTTGGTACATACACTTGAAGAGAAAAGCTATGCTGATGGAGTTTATACAGAAGTCTTTGGAGTAGTGGAACTCAGAATCCTTTGGCTACAGAGAATTCCTTGTCTCAGGCGTTGGGTTGTATTCTGAACTCTTTCATTATTGCTAATAAAGAGAATCCTTCTCCATATGTGTCTCATGTATTTTGGTTTGATAAATGTTTATGTTCCTGCATTTTATATATGATTTATCTAACCTGCTTATATATATATGAATCATCTTATATCTGGAAGATTGACTCTTGACAGGTGAAGGAGAAGTAGAGCAAACGAGGACAAGCAAGGATCAACCTTCGTGAATCGGGTAAGTCTTTATCATCCTCATGTTTCCTTTAATGCACTCTATATTCATTTGTCTACAAGTTAATTGAGTATGTTGGTAACCCCAGACCTATGGTTATAAGGTGTCCATACCTGTACAACAAATCTAGATCATCACTCGATCTGGATCATCACTGTTGGATCTAGATCATCACTCGAGCTGGATCTCTTGGAGTCATCATAACTGGATCTGGATCATAGCTCGATCTAGATCTCATCTAGTCATCATCATGTGTGCTATCTCATCATAGGAAGTTATACAGGGCCAGCCTTCTTTCATGCTGGTTGTAGGCCTAGCCATTAGGTAGGTCTTTGCCTAGCACTTACATCTAACCTACTCATTAGAAAGGAATGCCTAACACTCACATCTGATCATGTAGGAACCTACAATCACATCAAAAAGGCCCAGCACTCACATTCACCATCATGATAGGAAATCACATCACTAAAATCTGTGAAAAGGCTTCAGCACTTACATCTGACCTACTCGTCACAAAGGCACAGTACTCACATCCATCCAGGCTGGAACCCCATCCTACCACAATGATGGAAGATCTATGTTCTTCCATCTAGGCTGGAACCACATCCTACAACAATGATGGAAGAGTTTTATACTTCCATCCAGGCTGGAACACATCCTACACTTTCATCCAGGCAGGAACCACATCCTACTCACAATGATGGAAGAACTATGTTCTCCCACCCAGGCTGGAACCACATCCTGCTCATAGTGATGAAAGACTCTCATCTAGGCTGGAACACATCCTACTCACAATGATGAAATATTTCTGCACTTACATTCATCCAAGTGGGAACACATCCTACTCATAGTGATGAAAGGGCTTGCGCTCACATCTGATCTTGTAGGAACCAAACCTACAGTCATATCAGAATGGCCCCCAGTCCTCCTCAACTGAGCTACCTGGTAACTGACCAGGTGCCTCCATTCTCCTAGAGAATGGCAGTTTCCCTTACATCCGACCTGCTCATCGAAATGGCCAACACTCACATCTGACATGGAAGGAACTTAATCCTTTAGCCATGACAAAATGGTTCAGCCCTTACATTTGATCAAGTAGGAACACATCCCTCTATCACATCAAAATGGATACTCAGTCCTAGACTGAGTGTTCCCGGTACCTCACCAGGTAGCTCCATTCAAAGAATGGAAATTTCCCTTACATCTATCCTACTCAATAGAATGGCTGGCACTCATATCTGACATGGAAGGAAGTAATCCTCTCACCATGATAGAATGGCTCAGCCCTCACATCTGACTTACTTGTCAGAATGGCTATGGATCTCAGCACTCATATCTGACATGGAAGGAAGCAATCCTCTCACCATGATAGAATGGTTCAGCCCTCACATCTGACCTACTCGTCAGAATGGCTATGGATCTTAGCACTCATATTTGACATGGAAGGAACCAATCCTCTCACCATGACAGAATGGCTCAGCCCTTACATCTGACCTGCTCGTTAGAATCGCTTTGGGACTCATCACTTTCCCTTGGAGGAAACCTCAATCTGGAGAACACCAAGCTTCTCCCTGAAATACTCAAACTTCACTCTGGCCAATGGCTTCATCAACACATCAGCTATCTGTTCCTTTGTCGCAACATACTGGAGATTCACTGCTCCCCTCTGCACCATATCCTTGATATAGTGATACTTGATCTTGATGTGCTTCGACTTGTCATGGAACACTGGATTCTATGACAACTTCATGCAACTCTGGTTGTCATAATGTATAAGTAGCATCCATCTGGAGATCAAATAAATCAAACAGTAGCTTCCGTAGCCATACTACCTCACAACTAGCTAAACAAGTTGTGACATACTCTGCTTTAGCTGTACTCAGTGCCACACAGGATTTCTTCCTGCTAAACCAAGAGATCACACCTGATCCCATACTGAAGCAACACCCTAAAGTGCTCTTCCTATCGATGGCACTCATTAGAGGAAATTCAGGGTCTAAAATGGGCCTTATAAGAAAATGCGCCAACAATAAATTTTGTGAGTTGGAATTCAAGAACCAATAGAATTTCAATAAAATGAGTCAACCATAATGGTTGAATTGACATATTTGTCATAAAAGAAAACTACTTTTTTGTTCTTATTTTCGACATATCTCCCTGTGCTTTTACTCAAATTTCAAGCAGGAGAGCTCGTTAGATGTGGAATTCAATTCTGCATCCAACGAGTACCCACACTGCATACTTTTGACGGACCCCGCTACCTCAAAAACAAGAAATACCTGGAAAAATGTGATGATGATGTCATCATCACGTTTTTTCAGGTATTTCTTGTTTTTGATGTCATCATCACGTTTTTTCAGGTATTTCTTATTTTTGAGGTAGAGAGGTCCGTCAAAAGTATGTGGTGTGGGTACTTGTTGGATGCGGAATTAAATTTCACATCCAATGAGCTCTCCCGCTCATAATTTGAGTAAAAACACAGGGAGATATGTCGAAAATACGAACACAAAAAGTAGTTTTTTCATTCTTCCTCCAAAATTAATAACTATTATTTTATTATTTTCCTTAGGAGGCCCATTTTAGAACCCAAATTTCCTCTAATGACCTATTCAATCTGAATCAACATAACACTCCATGTTAATCTTCTGATTTGCATCGTACTTGAGCCCATAATCAACTGTACCCCTCAGGTACCTTAGAATATGTTTTGTAGCAATCAAGTGAACATTTCTTGGATCTGTCAAGAACTGGCTCAAGGTGTTCACAGCAAAACAAATGTCTGGTCTCATGTTCATTAGGTACATCAATGATCCAATCGTCTGATGATACATCATAGCATCAACGGACTCTGATGAAGCATCGCTCAATAGCTTCAGGTTCAATGCCATAGGTGTGGTCATGTAGTCCATCATCCTAAACCTATTCAAGATCTCTGCTGCATACTTCCCTTGTCCACGCCACCATGCCTAGAAAATAGTGCATCAACACATAATAGGAGCATCACTGGTCTTCCACCTTCAACCTTGAAGCAAAGGTTGGAATCCACTTTACTCTCAGTAAAGCCTAGAGTCATCAGTAATCTACCCATCCTATCGTACCATGTCGAACCTCAGGATCTTCTACAGTCACTCCCTTTGAAGTAGAGCATCATACTCCCTCTGTCTTCCGTACCCTATTGAAACATTCTGTACTGGAGTGACAAGTAGTATCCATGTAGGATCATTGGATACCAAGATCCTCTATTTTGAACTTTTTCAAAAGTTCTTCTCACATCCATCTATGAGCTTGTCATCCTTTATCAGCCTTGTAGCAAAGGTTAAGATGTTCATCAAGCTCATCATGTATGTGTTATCCCATGGGTGTCTTCTGAACTCGTACAAGGCCTTCTTTCATGACTATGCATGTCATGTGACTTCACTTTCAGTGGCTGGAAATGTCTCTTCGTAGTCTATGCCTTCTTTTCATGAGAAGCCTTGTGCTACGAATCTTTCTTTGTATCCCACGATGTTTCCATCTACTACATGATGGAACTACGAACTTCCCTTCACGTATCGATACTGCATCCTAGACATCATTCTTCTTGAACTTCTTCATAGCTGAAAGGTTCTGTATCAATGATGTCGCTACATTCGTCATAGTATTCTTCATCTTGAACTGTCGTCACTTGTTCTGCAGAACAAGTATCATCCTTCTTTGCCTGTAGGCGATTATGTATGCGATCTTTCCTACAAGTCAAATGCATTTGTATGGTTAGAAACATTTCATAAGGAATATTCATACTGGAAAATTCTTATGCATAAATATATGATCATGCTCCTACTTTAGCCAATACAACATTCATCCATATCTCACTAAAACTTTCTAGATGCCTTCCATCTCTACTAGGACAACATTGAGATTGTGCACTAATCCAATATGTTAGCAAAGAGGTTTCATTCTAGATAAGTAGCAATGGAGAGTTGTATAGCACCATGAGTTAATTACCCATCACATGCATATTAGTAGTATACTGTCATTAATGCAAACATCCTATCATGCATAATACATCAACTGAATATAAATGCATAATAAAATAATATGATGAAATGACAATTGAATACTTGTCTTTATTTGTTTCGTGGGTATACTCCTTCTTGAGTCTTCAGCTTCATCGTCTTCTTCATTCATAATAGAATCATTTCTTATCCAAATGCTAAGGTGGATAATAAGTTCTTCAAGAGTTGAGATCTTCGTATTCCTCATTGATTGAGGGATCTTCTTTGGATGGTGAGAGCTTGATCTTCAGTTGCTCCCATCTTCTCTTCTCTTCTTATGATTTGAGCTTCTTCTTCTTCTTGGAGTCTGCTGAAAGTAACCACTTCCTTCTGGCACACATTCCTCGCATGAATGAATCTCATGATCCTAGGAGGTCATTCAAGGTGGCTATCACCACTTCTATATTTTCCATTTCTTATTCTACTATTACAAGTTGTTATTTGATTTGAGAGACCCTTGTAAAGGATGACTATATGGTCCCTGCATTCTGGATCTTCACTTCCTTCAACTGGTTTCTTAAGGTCATCTTATGATGTATGTTCTTCCCTTCAAATAGCTTGCTCAAGGAATCAAACCTCTTCGGTGTCTTTAGGGAAGACACTTGTGGTACAAGTTGATCCATGACTGAATCAACCATGATCTTCTTGGCCTTGACCAAGTTCTTCTTGTGAAAGGCTTCTAGCCTCATCTCCCTCTAAAACTGGAACCTCTCTACTCATGTAGGTGTCCAATTCATTTTCTTCAGAGAGATCATATACTTCCATGCTTGGAATTTGTCAACATCACCAAGGTTATCATCAAGCTGATGTGATAGATCAATTTGAAATGAGAACCTCAAATTAAAATAGCAAAGGATTAGATCTTACCGATTTGAGGTGCCTGTCTTGGTTCTGGAGCTGTCTAATCTAGGGTTTGTCACAAAAACTCTAATTTTCAAAACTTGTAATATTTTAGATCTGATTGGATAGACAGATAGATCTATTCAAATGGAGCTGTCCAATGTACTCCTTTTCTGAAAACAGTGGAGGGAATCTCTTGGAACAGGAAACCCTAGTTTTCCAATTTCTTCTGCATAAATGCACGTTACTGTTTCTGTGATATATCTAAAATTACTAATCCTATATATCTAAAATTTTGCAAATAGCTAAACTTGAATGTCACTGATCCAACACCATAGGTTTCATTAGAATGGGTTTCCCAATTGGGATTTATGATCCTTTTCCCAAGGTGACCTGTTACAGGACTGTTCAGAACAGTGAAGTTGTATAGAATGCCACGTGTCACTGGTTAATCTTCTAAGTCTTATATTTGGACCACCGAAATTTAATTCTATGCCCTTTTTGTAACATCTTTATAAATTCCATTTATACCTTGGTAGACCAAGACATTGAAATTCTCACTAGGTATCCTGTTTAGGGATGAATTCTGGAAGAGGCTGGAACCCTAAATTGGAGGGCTCATATCTCCTAGAATTTAGTGAATATGAGACTGAATTTTGGATACCATGTACACAAGGAGTTTATATTTGGTCCCTGAAATTTTCATCTCTTGAGTCTTCGCCAATATTGGTATATAGCGAATGTACCAAAACTTAGCAGTTTTAGTATTTAGGGTTTTTCTAACTCGGGGTCAAACTAGGGTTTGACTTTCCTAGAGTTTCACCCAACCAAATTTCTTTATCTAGGTCTCTAAAATTTGGTTTTGATGAGTAGAAAAATCCTATGCTGGGCTCACTCAAAAATTCCTCTTTTGTAGAAATCCCTAATTTCCACATCGAAAACTGAAAATGCTCAGAAACGAGTTCTGCTTCGACAGAAAGATGCACCCCTCAATGGAGAGTTAGCCTAGCATACTTTTGCTGATGGATTGTGGAGAGAGACCCAAAAAGTAAGAATCCCTAGCTTCTGCAGCTGCACAATGTCTTCTTCTCAGGTTAGCTCTGATACTATGTTATATTTTTTTCATTCAATCTAGCATTATGATCTTAAGATCTTTAACTGAGAAAATAACATGCACAGTAGTAAAACACAAGCACAACACAAGAGACAAGAGACACAAATAATTTTCCTTGGGGAAACCATAAAGGAGAAAACCATACAACTTCCTCAGAGATAGAATCAGCACAAAAGATAAAACCAGAAAACAGTAAGATGATCTCCCGACAACAACAGTCTCTCTCTCTCACACACTAAGATATCTTCTCCTCTCTCACTCATGCACTCCAATGAGTGATTGTATGTATGAGAATGATAAATAGAGAGGCTCTCACTCTCTATTTATATTATTTCATTCACTTGGAACCCACTCCAACATGTCGGCCTCACTTAACAATTACTTACTAGAGCCGACATCTATAGGAGTGTCTAATAACCCTAGTGCCCCACCACTTGTGGGGAATTTGCCTCCTCTGACCAATAGGAGGGTAACACAATCTTGGGGACTATTTCCCCGACTTACAATGACTCACCTAGGGTCGAATTCACTAGGTTATTCTAATAACCCAAGGGCCCCACAATTGTGAGGACTTTAACCCTTGACCAATAGGAGGGTTACCCACAATGACTTGACATGAATTTCTCATTATAGAAACTTCCTGGAATAAACATAGGGGTATGACATGACTCAAATACATGACAATACATCCTGGAATAAACATCGAGTTACAATACATAATAAATACGGATGAATACATTCGAAGTTACAATTACATCAACATGCACTACAGATCACTACCACTTGCAAGAAAAGCTGTTGAAGGTATTCCAGAAATTCAAGAAAAACATGAAGGAATCTGCAAAGGATGTGCAAAAGGAAAGAATACAAAGAATACATTTCCAAGTAGCGAGAGCAAGGCAAAAGGAATCTTGGAAATCATCCACTTCGATGTATGTGGACCAATGTCATCAAGTTCACTAAGCGGGTATGTATACTATGTTTCTTCATTGATGAATTTTCTAGGAAGACATGGATTTACTTCATGAAGAACAAAGATGAGGTTTTCAGCAAGTTCAATGAATTCAAAGCCTTGATAGAGAACCACACAAAAAGAATATCAAGACTTTCAATCAGATAATGGTGGAGAATTCACATCAAATGACTTCAAAGACTTATGCAAAGAATCAGGGATTACGAGGGAGCTATCCACTTCATATAATCCACAATAGAATGGGGTTGCAGAAAGGAAGAATAGAACTATCATGGAAGTTGCAAGAGAAATGCTTCATGATCGAGATATTCCCATGCATCTATGGGAAGAAGTTTCTAGAACAGCGGTGTATGTACAGAACTATACTCCACATAGAGTACTCGAGAATAAGATACCTGAAGAAGTCTTTTCCAGCAAGAAACCAGAAGTCAGCCATCTCAAAATATTCAGTTGTCCAGTGTACATACACATTCCAAAAGAGAAGAGAAAAAAACTAGATCCTTCATGAAAGAAGGGTATATTTGTGGGATACTCTAAAACCTTGAATGATTATAGAATATACTTCCCAGGATTCAAGAAGATCAACATCAGCAGGGATATAACATTTGATGCAGACACAGCTTACAACAAATCTAGAAAGAGACCTGCTGAAGAACCTGAAAAAGAAGAAGCACCCAGAATTCGTGATACAACCATGAATGAATAAAATCAAGAATAAGATCTAGAATTTGAAGAACCACAAATATCTATAGATCCACCTCAGGAGAAGAATTCTCACAAGAGGAAACCTGACTGGGTACAAGAAATTATCGAAGGTGTGGAAAGATATGGGGCTCCAGAAGAGAATCATAGAGAAAGAAAGAGAACCAGATCCTGCTCCAGATATGTAGCTTTACTATGTGACTTTATCAATGAAGACCCTTCCAATTATGAATAAGTGGCAGAATGGAAAGAATGGAAGGATGCTATGATCGAAGAGTATCAATCGATCATGAAGAATGATGTTTGGGATGTTTGTCCCAAGACCAAAAGGGAATTTGGTCATAACTTCCAAATGGATCTACAAGATCAAGCATGCTGCATATGGTAGCATAGAGAAATATAAGGAAATATTTGTGGCTCGTGGTTTCTCATGTAAAGAAGGAATATATTATGAAGAAACCTTTGCACCTGTAGCCAGATACACTTCCATCAGATCAGTACTTGCTCTGGCTGCAGTAATGAAATGGAAGATACACCGAATGGATGTCAAGACTACTTTCTTGAAAGGTGTAGTGGAAGAGGAAGTGTATGTAGAACAAAAAATTGGTTTTGAGACACATGATAGGGAGTCTCATGTGTGCATATTGAAGAAAGCCCTGCATGGTTTGAAATGGGCACCCAGGACATGGTACGGTAGAATTTACAGCTTTTTATCCAGTTTGGTATTTACCAAGAGTAAAGCAGATTCCAACCTTTACTACAAGGTTGAAGATGGCAACCAAGTGATGCTCCTACTATATGTAGATGATCTGCTTGTAATAGGCATGGATGGGTTGATTACTGATACGAAGAGAAATATTGCTACTGAGTTCAAAAGGAAGGACTTGGGTATGATGCATTATTTTCTAGGTATGGAGGTGTGGCAGAATGTGAATGGAATCTCTCTTGGAAAAGGGAAGTATGTAGTAGAGATGCTGAGGAGGTTTGGGATGATGGACTACAAGGCCATGACCATACCTATGGCATCGAACCTGAAGCTATTGAGTGATGCTTCATCAGAAGCATTTGATGCTATGATGTATAGTCAAATCATTGGGTCCTTGATGTATCTAATGAACATGAGACCAGACCTTTGCTTTGCTGTAAACACCTTGAGCCAGTTCTTGACAGATTCGAGACATGTTCACTTGATTGCTGCAAAGCATATTATGAGGTACCTGAGGGGTACAATTGATTATGGGCTCAAGTACAAGGCGAATCAAAAGATTAACCTGGAGGGTTATGTTGATTCATATTGGGAAGGCAGTGCCATAGATAGGAAGAGCACTTCAGGGTGTTGTTTCAGTATGGGATCAGGTGTGATCTCTTGGTTTAACAAGAACAAATCCTATGTGGCACTAAGTACAGTTGAAGCAGAGTATGTCGTAGCTTGTTCAACTGATTGTGAGGCAGTATGGCTGTGGAAGCTACTGTCTGATTTATTTGATCTCCAGATGGATGCTACTTGTATACATTGTGACAACCAGAGTTGCGTGAAGTTGTCAGAAAATCCAGTGTTCCATGACAAGTCAAATAATATCGAGATCAAGTATCACTATATCAGGGATATGGTGTAGAGGGGAGTAGTGAAGCTCCAGTATGTTGTGATGGAGGAACAGATAGTTGATGTGTTAACAAATCCATTGGCTAGGGTGAAGTTTGAGTACTTTAGGGAGAAGCTTGGTGTTCTCCAAATCAAGGTTTCCTCCAAAGGGAAATGATGAGACCCAGAGCCATTCTAACATGGTGATAGGATTGGTTTGTTCCATGGCTAGATCTAAAGGTTGATCCATTCAGTCATCATGAAAAGATCGGTTCCTTCCATGTCAAATGTGAGTGTTGAGCCATTCTAATGTGACTGTAGGATTAGTTCCTACATGATCAAAACTAAGTGTTGAATTCCATTCTTGGAATGGAGGTGCATGTTCAGTTACTAGGTAGCTCAGCCTGGGACTAGGGGCCATTCTGATATGACTGTAGGATTGGCTCCTACAAGATCAAATGTGAGTGCACTCCCTTCTGACATTGGTTGTCATATGTAAGTGCAGAGCCCTTTTGGCATGAAGGATTGGTTCCTTGCATGGTCGAATATAAGTGCTGATCCTTTCTGACATTGGCTTTCAGATGTAAGTGTAGAGCCTTTTGACATGGAGGATTGGTTCCTTGCATGGCCGAGTGTAAGTGCTGAGCCTTTTCGACATTGGTTGATGAATGTGAGTGTTGGGCCTTTCTAAAAGGGTTGTGGGAAGTGTTCCCACATGGTCATATGTGAGTTTTGGGCGTGCCTTTCTGATATGATTATAGGATTGGTTCCTACATGATCAGATATAAGTGTTGGGCATACCATTCTAACTTAGGATCAGATATAAGTGCTGAAGAATACCTACATGGAGGCTAGGCCTACAACCAGCATGAAAAAGGGCTTGCTCTATAGAACTTCCTATGACGAGAAGAATCATGAGATAACACTCATGAAGATCCAGTGATGATGCTCCATAGATGATCCAGATCGAGGGATGATCCAGATCTAGTGATGATGCTCCAGAGATGATCCAGATTGAGGGATGATCCAGATCCAGTGATGATGATCTAGATCCATTGATGATCCAGATCCAGGTGAAAATGACTTGCAGATGAATATGACTTGAAGATAGAGATGACTTGAAGGTGAAGATGACAAGGACTCAATGATGATCCAAATTATATAGAGAAGAAGACTTATGCTGATAAATTGTGTCAAGAGAATATTTTCCTAGTTAAGAGGGAGTGTTGATGTAATTGTAACTTCGAAATGTATTCACTTGTATTTCTTATGTATTGTAACCTGATGTTTATTCTAGGATGTATTTGTAATGTACTTGAGTCATGTCATGCCCCAAGGTTCCTATCAGGAGTTTCTATAATGTAAACAAGTCATGTCAAGTCAAGGTGGGTAACCCTCCTCTTGTCTAAGGGTTAAATTCCCTGCAGTTCCGAGGCACTAGGGTTATTAGAATCTACTAGTGAATTCAGCCCTAGTTAGGTTTATTCAAGTTAGGAATTAGTATAAATAGAGAGCTAGCCTCTCTATTTATCACACACTCACTCACACTTAGTTGTAGCACATAACTGAGGAAGAGAAAGACATTGGGGCAAGGAAGAAAGAGGTTACTGTTGTCGAGAGATCATCTTACTATTTTTGGGTTTCAATTTTGGTGCTGATTTTATCTCTAAGGAAGTTGCGGGGTTTTCTCCATTTATGGTTTCCCCAAGGAAAAGCATTGTGTTCATTGTCTCTTGTGTTTGATAGTTGTGCTTGTTGTTCTCTCAGTTAAATATCCTAATGAAATTCTAGCTTAATGTTAAAAATATAACATGTGGGTCTAATTCAAGCATCAAATAGCACTTCTCTCCAAACAAGCGGTCTTTCATACATAGGGCACTCTCAAACTGAGATCTAGTCCTCCTAGGATCACTAGGATTTTCAGCTAGTTCCCCAGCTACATGAATGGTCTTTGCTGCCCATTTTGGTCTTGTAGGATTGTCAGGATCTGCAATTAAATCATCATTATCAGACATATCAGAATCATCAAACTCATTTGTCTCTCCACTTACATTCAATGGTTCTTGTGGTGAAGAAGACTCTCCAACTTCAACAGCTCCTAAAAGCTCTTCTTGGAACTAAACACTCCTTTCAATGAAGGATTTGTTTGTGCTCAAGTTGATCATCTTGTACCCTTTTGAATCTTTAGAACACCCAACAAATACACACTCTTGGCTTTGGGGCTGCAAAGCATTTCTCTTTTCAGTTGGAATTCTAGCCCAAGCCTTTGAGCCAAAAATCCTGAAATGGGTGACATCTAGCTTGTGCCCACTCCAAGATTCAAAAGGAGTCATACCATAAATTTGTTTATGAGGCACCCTATTCTATATATAAGATGCATATTTTATAGCCTCGGCCAAAAAATTTGGCGGCAAAGTCTTAGCCTCCATCATACATGTTGCCATCTCCTTCAGTGATCTGTTATTTCTCTTAGCAACACCATTTTGTTGTAGTGTGTAAGGGATTGGATGCTGCATCTGAATACCTACATATTTACAATATTGAATGAACTTGGACTTGACATACTCACCACCATTGTCAGATCTGAGGATCTTGAGTCTCCTCCCAGACTGGTTTTCAACCAAGGCCTTAAAGACTTTGAAGAGGTCAAAAACTTCAAACTTGTGCTTTAGGAAGTAAACCCAACAATACTTGGAAAATTCATCTATGAAGGTCAATGCATATTTGGATTTACTCATTGACATATGAGGAAATCGACCAACAAAATCACTGTGGATCAACTCAAGAGGTGCAGAGGTTATCTCATGACTAGCTCTCTCAAATTTGTGCTCTGGGTGTTTTCCTAGGATACAACCTTGACAGATTCCCTTGGAAAACTTAATCTTGGGTAACCCTATGACCATATCTTTTTCACTAAGATAATAAAGATACTTATAGTTAATATGGAAAAATCTTTCATCCCAAATCTTTCTTGCCTCATTAGCATGAATCAGAGGAGTAGAGGGGTTTGAGTAGGGTAGAAAATGTGAAAACATGTATACCTTCGAAGTGTGATCTACAACACCTTTTGCAATGAATTTACCATTCTAGATCTCTGTGATCTCAACATCATCAGGGGAGAATATGACCTTCTTTGGAGACCCTATGTGAGTCATCTGGTACACTTACAAGAGGTTAGAGGCAAGACCTGGAACATACAACACATTATTGAACTTACCATGGTCAAGATCAATCCTTCCTTTCCCCAAACTGTTAATGAGAGAGATATCTCCCAACACTATTGGTGGAACTTTGAACATGTCAAGAGAGGAGAATGCATCCTTGGACAAAACCATATTTTTTGAAGCTCCAGATTCTATGATGAAGCTAGGTGAGCTTGATGTGCTAGCAAACAGAGCATGTACTCTCTCTCTATCCTCTAAATTTGATCCTCCTTCCCTCTTCTTTGAGAAATTAGGAAGGGAGATGTTATTCTTCTCTAGGAGTTGGGTCAACATGTCAATTTGCTTCTTCATATAGGAGCTCTCAGGATGATAGCCCTTACTGTAGCATGCGCACTTGCTCATTTCTCCTTTGTTCTTCTTCTTCTTCTAGGAGTTCTTCTTGGAGCCTTGGGGCTCCTCTTGAGACTTGTTCTTGTCTCTCTATTTCTCAGGTGGCTTCTTAGCTTTCTTCTTTCCTTTTGAATCCACCCTTGAATCTCCAGCAACCAAAGCTTGGTCTTTGGAAGGTTTGATGGTGCCCATCATCACCAATTTATCTTGTTCTTGTGTGAGGGATTCCATGAACTCTGCAAGCTTAGGCATCTTCTAGGCTCGAGCTGTCAACTTTGTGGCATGGAAGGTTGAAACAAACACTAAATAGTCAGGGCCAAGCTTTAAGAGTATGGCCAAAACTAGTTTCTCTTCCTTCTTTTCAATTCCACACTGTTTTAGCTTCAAAACAAGGGCTTTAAACTTGGAAAAATAGACTTGCAAGGATTCGAAGTTGCTGGGACTCAAAGAGATCAATTAATTCTCAATTTGATGTCCTCTCATATCATCTATATTACCAAAAATATCTACAATATTCTCCCACACTTCATTAGGTGATATCAATCCATCAAGATGGAAGACGAGGTCTCTTGAAATGCTCAGACACAAAAGACCATAGGCCTCATCCCTCCTATTGTGCCATTTAATTTTCTTTGCAGCTACTTTGTGCTCTGCCTCAGTTGCCATAGTCACTATGTAGAGACCTTTCACTCTTAAAATTATCTCCATCTATGCTTTCCATTCAAAGAAATTAAATGGAGTCAAGATGATCTTCTGAGATTTATCCATAGCTCAGAAACTGTGCCCTTCAGTCAGCGAAATATGCTCCCAGTCAAGATGTCGAACCTAGAATAACCATATGGAAGGAGAGAAATCAATATACAAAGGCTCTAATACCATGTGGAAATTGAACCCAAGTGATAGAACATTTGAACTCACAAAATTGCTAATCAAACATGCAAAATTACAAGCAAAGGAGACTAAAATTGGAGCATAACACTAATTTGTATTGAATAAGTGTACAATAGCCAAACTTATGAAGTCATAGGCTGATGCAATATATAATTACATGAGATATTCAAATTCATAAGTATTCCATTCGAAATAGTAAAAAAGTAGGCTTACTAAATCTAGTCAAATCCCCCATAGGTGCATAAAGTAGTTTCCAAATCCACTTAGAGGATCACGAATTGGAAAAGAAAAGTAGGAAAGCTAATAAGGGATGGAAAGACAACTCATACATTCTTTTATTAGGAGAAAATGATGGAGGATGATGAGGGCAAAAAAAAAGTCAACTACACCTAGTCTTACTTTCCCTTTTGCCTTATTTCTCAATAAAACAAGCAACTTAGCAGAAAAAGTAGATATGCGCTTTGGAGGGTTTGGAATAAGGTAGACATGATAAATATGGTTTCTAGGAGGTTTCCAGGCACTCCATGACTCAGTTTTAGCAAGTTTGACTTCTATGGCATGTGGAAGACAACTTGCATAGAGTGGAATATAGGAAACTAGACAAATAAGACAAAAATGGATTAATTAATGTCTAAGGTAGGTAAATATGGGTTGATTATTCTAACAAGAACAAAGAAAATTCAAGGTGCACTTTCTATCTACAAAATCATTTCGTGCTTCTAGGAAGACCCCTTTTTATTTCTGGACATCAAATGGTACTTTATTTTGTAGTGCAAGTCATGTTCTCATGTTATGCCATGGCTCTCATTTATCATCTCCAGTCGCAGTTCCTCCCCTTTTCAAGACAACAATAGTCGATGGTTTACCTCGGGGCTCAGCTGAAATATTCTTAAGATTTTGATTTGAATCCAGGAGTTGGTCTTGTTCAAATTGGCCTTTGTTTTCCATTTAGCAATAAGTTGTGGATATTCCTTAATAGTGTGATCCAATGCTTTACAATACGAGCATGCCAGTGTAGGATTTGTACAATCTCTGGCATAATTTCATGGTTTTCCATAATTATAGCAGATGATCTAACCTCTTCCTTAGCAAAATCCTCCTCCTCTACCTCGAATTATAAAGGCACTACCACCTCTAGGTTGAGGGAACTATGGGTTCCATCTATTGACTTTCATTTTATTGTCATTATTCATTAAATATGTGCCCATTATATTTTTCTATAGTAACTGATATGCACTGCAATGTTTCTCATCATGGCCCATAGATCGACAAAACTTACAATATATACTAGCGGGTGTACTCACTATATTTTGTACATCCAAACATTATTATGATAGTTTCCCTCTTGTTTGATATACTTTACACCATGCCACCCTTATGTATTTAATGGATTTGGAGCACCAGAAGCAAGGTAATCCAGAAAATATGGACACAAATATTTAGAATGGCCTTTTGTTTTACATATCGTGCACCAAATTTCTTCATGAATCTCCTTTCCCTTATTGATATCTTGAATCTGTAAAGAAATATTAGCCAATTGCAACTAAATTTGCACCATTCCCACACCAATTTCCCTGATTGGTGACACTTCTAATCTCATTACAAGCTCTAAATCATTTGTCTATGATACTATCTTTTATTGCATTAGAGGAACATGGATATGGGGTAATAGAATAACAATAAACCACTCCTTATGTGTTGGTCCTAGGAAAAGATAGACAGAATTTAGTTAGAATTATTCCTGAGGATGGAAAAGAGTCAGGTCACATGAAGTAAAAGGATCTGAGAAAAAAGTAAAGAAGGAAGAACAAAAGAGGGAAAAAAGGAAAATGAGATGCGACAGAAGCAACCACGGAAAGAAGGAAGACAAGGTAGAAGAAGTAGCAAGAAAGGAAGATGCAACAAAACAAGAACATAGCAAACAAAGAAGAAAGAGTCAAGGAAATATGCAGTTAAAGAGGAAGTTGTGACGGTAGAAGAAGAGAGTTCGTGACAGAAGAGAGTTTGTGATGGAAGAAAAACAATGATAGAAGGAAAGGATGCAATGGAGTTAACCATGTCAAAAGACGTGCAGCGGTGCAACGACCAGAAAGAGACAGTTTAGAACGATTGTGGGTATGAGGCTGGCTAGATTCGGCGGAAGACGCATGCATGCAAGCATATTTGTAATTTGGGTCATTAATTCCTACTGACGTGTGTTGATAGAATATGAAATACAATGTGTTGAATAACTGTATGAAGTCGATTGAGAGAGACATGTAAGAGTCTATAAAAGGAGGAAACCAAGTTGTATGCAGGTTAGGCTCTGGACGGTCTGGTGATGTTAATCTCTGTAGCATATGGTAATTTAGTGTAATTCTAATTTTATTGTCTGTTAGTGTGTTTAGTCATAGAGATTTGTTGAAGAAACTCCATCTGAGTGCATAGGAGTGTAGAAGAGAGTGAGTCTATCCAGGTTGTGTGTAGATTGACAGTAGAGTCATAGAGGAAGTCAAGTTGATCCAGGTTGTGTGCAGATTATCAATAGAGTCCAGTAGAGAAAGAATAACGACAAAAGGACAAAGAACATTAGAGGAGGAATAAGTCTATATAGATAAGAAAGAGAGATATAGAATAGAGTCAGCAACTTAGTGCGTAGACCAAAGGTGCCATATATTTCTCATGCTAGATGAAGAGAACCTTTGTGGTTTTTCCCCGATGGGTTTCCAAGTTACGTACTATGTCAAATGTATGAATGATGAATGTCCTTGAGTTGAATATATATGTTACAGTTAATATGTGCTGATTTATTTTCTTATGAATGAGTTTATATTTATTTGTCACACTGTTATTTTTTAATGTTCCCTATGTTGCATCAGGTTTGTTGTTATAAAACTAGTAGAAGGATGAGTTGTATCACAACTTCACTATGTGTGATAAATATAAATTCCAAACCCATAAACTTCTATTGAGCACCTTGGTAGAACACTAAGGGACCAAAAATACCCCACCCAACTAGAGAAACATGGTTCCGAGAGCTACCCAAAGAAAGATATCTTGGGTGAGATTGCATCTCCATCAGAGGTACTACCGACTGAGCCTTGCTCTGTCAGGCCGATATCTTGGGATTTGTTGTGAAACAAGGAGGGACTGAACCTAGGTCGAAAAGAGTTCAACGCCAACAAATGGTTTCATTTCCATTTCCGTGAATCATTTTGGTGAGGGATATGTTGTGGCATCCGAAGAAGACTAAAATCGAATACTGGGTGGATTTTAAACCATTAGATTTTGCACAAGAAGAGACTAAAGTATATCAGTTGAACCCAACCAAGTGGTTGGGTCGATACATCTACATGGATATTCATGAGATTTTCTTTTATGATTTTCCTATTGTGTTGCATGAGTGGTTGTCGATGTTGGTGACCCAACAAAGAAAATTTCAAGGAGGAGAACCGACGAAGTGGAATCCTCGGTTGATTCAATGACTGAAAAGTGTAAGAAACCATGTGTTGAGGGTTGTTACTTTTGGGTGGATAGCATTTTGCAAGGATATATTACCAATTTTGTTGTCTACATAATAACCTCATATAGTGACGAAAAGCAAAAACAATTCCAAGGAACCCATGGAAGATATTTTTCATCCTTGAAAACTTGGATAAAGATGTTCGTATGTGAAAAAGGAATCCTACGAATATAAAAGTTGAGAACTGTGCACATAATTTTGCATATGTCGCAGTAGAACTGTGTGGAAAATGGAGCAAACTAAGTTAAGATGTTCCATGGAGATAGCAGAACTGAACTAGAGATTAGTCATTTAGAAAGTGGGAGAATATTTAGGTCGGGAAAGAGAAGAAAGACTGTCATGGGAAGAGGCAGTTGTAGTGTGACTAGAGGAGTATACTATGATCTTGTGTCACATGTTGATGAAGGTTCTTGCGACAAAGAAGAAGAATATTAGTTGGTATTTGAAGAAGAAGAAGAATCAGAAGAATCAACAGAAACTCCAAACCCAAAGCACAAGTACGATACATATACAACCCCACGCACTTCGCCAAAGATAAGATCTAGAAAATCATCTCCAAGTAGTGTTGTAAATACTAATAGTACTAACATTGTGAATAGTGGACAAGGGAGTCTAAATATTCCATTTTTTTCCCAAGTGTATCAGGAGACAACATAATGACTGGGACTGACATTAAAATGTCGACATTTAATGGAAATTGACTGGAAGACACAAAGAAACATTGGTTTCTCTGTAAACCCATATGGACTGTGCGACAAGTCCAAAATGAGGACATAAAAAAAGTACAGATGGTCACAAGTCTACGAGGTCATGTGTTAGAATGGTACATGAAGTTTTATATAGTTCTAGTGGGAGTTGCACAGAAAACACTTGACCATATTCGAATCAGAATGATAGATGAGTTCAAAAGGCCGAAATATTGTCATAAACGAAAGGAGGATTTACATTCAAATGGTCTGAGCAGTCCCAAAAATTTTAAGAGTGTTGGTACAGGACATAATATAGAAATAGGTGTCACTCCTACCAGTATCACTAGAGCAAGAATTGGTGATTCTAGTTTCATTTATTCAACTCCCACATCTTAACCTACAAGCATTGCTTCTATTAGGGTTGCATCTTTGCATGCATATGGATTGCGTGCTTCAAGGATGATATCTACAATGAAGGAAGTAACTTCTATCAAATATTACAAAAGTGATGTAATTGGAAAACATGATTCTAGGAGCATGTCTCAATATGTTCTAGTTGTCAGAGATAAAATAGGCCACCTTCATGGGGATAAACCTTCATTGAAGTACAAGTCCCAGAAATCCACAGGACTGAATGAGGAGATGATTATAAATAAATGGCAAACATATACCATGAAGGATGGTCATACATTGTATAGTCTACATAACCAAGGGCTGAAAACATGAAAATAAGGAAACTTTCTACACTGAAGCTATGGAATTTGATAAACCTACACCCAGTGATGTGCTTAATGAAGATGATCAAAGAAAGTATAGGGGCGGTAAGGAGGAAGGTGATGAACCAAGAGAAATAGGCAGAAATGAGCAAGATGAGCAAAGGATCATTGGTGGTAATGGTGAAAGTGAGAAAATGGAAGCCCAGGTTGGTGACAAGGAAGATTATGAACTACATGCTAGAGTCAAGAATGACAAAGGTGGCATCCCCAAACATCAAGATAATTTTGACATTGTAAATATGAAGAAACTTAATTTAGTAGGACTATACGATCTTGGGTTTAACAAAAAATCACATAACCACCATATCTCTTCTGGTTTAAACTATCTTGATTCTCTGGAACCACGTGAACAATCCTAGGCTGATGCACTAAATATGATTAACAAATTGGTATGGCTCAATACAACTGGGTTTTCCCAAGAACCTGAGCCTAAAAAGTTGACTGAAAGGACATACTCTAGGCCTCTAAGTGCAAGGGGAACTCAAAATATTTCTCACTTGGTGGAATGCAAAAGTCCAAAGGAAAAAATTGGATTCTTTGATTGGGTTGACAGCCAACATGATGAAAGTGGGTGCTAGTTTTTTCATAAGATTGGATTGGTTGTTCCGTCATCTAGAACTAGGAGGATAAAGTCAAAACATAATCTAAGCAAAGAAGTTGAAGATATTTTAAGGGTAAGAAGGATGTTTCGGTTCCAAATAGCAAGGATGTAAATATTGGAAATGACAAAAGAAAACTTCTATCGTAGGGATTGCTAAAGATAACTAACTCAGGTGGCTCAGATTCTAGCATAACCATGGATTCTGGTGCACTACATGGATGATAAATTAAAGTGGGGACCAAAGTCCAAGGAGCAAAGGATACCTTATCTAAAGGGGTGAGACCAAGTCAGAATCTGCTAAGGTCTCCAGGCATTCAGTGAGGTTACAACTGGGTGAGGCACATGATATTCACAGGAACCAAAACATTACATCTAAAAAACAAAATTCCATAGATGGGAAATTTCCCTTGATTTTAGGAGAAGTTTCTGAGCTGGACAAAAATCCTAGTTGTAGAGAGTCTTTAAGGATGTCTAATATTGGAAATGGAGGGAATTGGCTACTGAAATGATGGATCCAATGCCAGTAGAGATTCCCCCTAATAAAGAAACCGAGTAAAATACACATATAGTAGAACAAAAATGCCATACCAAATCTAGAAAACCAAGAAAAAGGAAGACTAGACTGTTTGGTGTGTTTAGAAAGGATACATGAACAGATACCCACTCTGAAAATGGTGAAACATTTACAAATCAAATGAAGGATGGAAATATTTTTCCTTCTCAGGGAAACACCAAGAGAGTCCATTGGGAAGAAAATGAAGGACAATTCCAATAGAAGGGTGAGAGGAGACAGGGAATACCAAGAATTTCCAAACAAGATGGAAAGAGAAAGTTGAATCCAAGGGTTCTTAATTAATGAAGAGAACCAAGACATAATTCATAAATTTACAAAGGTTGTTAGGAGGAAAAGAGAAGGGAGAAATGTGGAGGTCACATAACTAAATCAACCTCATGGATTGGGATTTAGGAAATTTTTCATTTCAAATGACTAATCCCCATATTCATGAATCATCTCCTTTCTACAAAGTTTGGAACCCAACCTTTAGTAGATTTGTCCCCTCAACGGGATCATCAAATTCCTGATCGATCCAAAGCTATCAACATGTTGGTGGTAGATTGATCAAACCTAGAACAAAAGAATGAAAACAATTCAACATTAAACATTGTTTGTAAAAACAAGTCAGACCTAGATATTTGTCAATTGCTAAGGAAAATATAGCAACAAGAGACAAACACTGTGCACATTGCAAACTTGTACAAAAATCCCAAAAGTATATTTCTAATTATAGGTAGCAAATTTTACACATACCTTGGGTTCTAGAAACATTGAATGGAAATCAATCCCCAAACCACAAAAGAAACATTATGGTGATGTGCTCTTCAGAAGTTCGCATGAAAGATATCCAAATTCCTCCAACATAGAACAAAGGGTGAAAATGAAAAATAAAGTATGTTTTGTCCTTTACTGCTCCCCGGTGATAGTTTATGATTGACTTGCAATGATTTCCAATATATTGCGATATTTTCAATTTATCACAATAATGTCTAATTTATCATACTTGTCATTATAATTCGTTTGTGACATATGAGGAGGCATCAAAATATCATATTTATCATGATATAGTGTGATTTTTCTCAATTCCATAAACCATATAGCTACTTAAAAAACATTATCTTTATCTTGTTGGACTAATAAAATCACTCGTAAATAACATTTGGCTACATATGCAACTCTATTAGCCTTGGAGACACCAATTTTCAAGATTTAATCGATTATGTTCTAATAAGAAGGTCATACTCCTATGAATCTAGATATGATGATTTTCTCTTTTACAATAAAGATGTTTTATGTCGAAGGCACTACATTCAGAGTTGCCTCGGGCTCTCCCACTAAATTTAAATATGGAGATGGAGAAGGCAAAGGTCATTAAGATATATTGATGGACGTAAATTCCAACAATTGTTTATGGATGGGGAAAATTCTATGGTAAATTGCTTGCATTCAAATTATTAATTTTATTCTAATAATAATTCTATGAGGTATGTATTTTCTTGTCAGGTCTTCTAGTGATTGTTTACCGTTGGTATTATGGTAGTGACAGCTTAATTGGGGTCCATATGAAGACATTTTTGGAGCCAAGGTTTCTTTTTCACCTTTCTAATTATTATGAATTGATATGTTCTTTTTCCACTTGTCCATGTCCTAGGATTTAGTGTGAATGCTTATTTTTATTTAATCTCATAAATCTTTGATTTTTTAAATCATATGTTTAAGATAGAAAGAAGAAACCACATACTATTAAAAAAAATGGCCTTTTGGAACACGATCAAAGTAGTATGACTAATGATTATTAAAAGTTTTCATTTAGGTAGAGTTGGATTACTAGCTATAACCTCTTAAGGTTCAACAATAGTGGGTGTTGTCACTTTGGGTTGGTGCTTTCCCAACCATTGGGGGATTCCCTATATAGTCTGAGATATGCACTGATAATCTAAAGGGTAAATATGATCTCAAACTCAAACTAGCTAAGTATGTTGCTGTCCTAATTAAATCATATGTAAAATCAACAAAGATGATGAGTAGGAAATGAGAAAGCAAGCCTAAAAATTGGTTTTATATGATAAAATCAATAAAGAATATCAATAGTTGGTGGCAATATCCTATTGTTCTGCACTAAAAAGTGCAGAACCAACAAACAATTATAACCCAAAATCAAAGGAAAACAGTCCAAAGATGCGATATTTCAACTATGGATAAAATTACAAGCTAAATCATTGAAATTTCACTATATATTCCTTTTATTTCAATGCAAATAGAGAAAAACAACAAGCTAATATCACTAAAAACAGTGAGAAGAAGCTATCTCAATGCAAGAGTTTGATTTTAAAAGATGCCTAATTACTTGTAAATTAAAAAGACACTATAGTTTCTCTCTACTCATGTGCTAAAAGACAAAAAGTAGCAAGCAAAACTTGTTGATTTCGGTAGAAAAACACTAAATGAATGTTTATATTTGACTACTAATGATTTCCAAGGCATGCAAATAAAAAATATGATTTTGGATCTTCCTAATTCTCCATAAAAACATGGAGACTACCAAGCTACTTTGACCTAAAAAGTGCATAAAACACTTAGGAACAAGCTCAAAGTTGAGCCCAAGTGGTCCCCTTGCAATCTCGTCCAACATGACTTGTGCGGATGCAAAATTTTCGATAATTTTTCCTTTATAAAATTTATTGAAAAAAATTGAATTAAGGGGGTTGTGCATCATCCTTGAAGTGGAGTCTAATGAATGAATGAGGAGAACAAGTAGGGAAAATGATTAAGTGTTTGAATCCCACAAGTTTGATTCCTATCAAATTGAAACAAAAGAAAGAGTTTTCAAACAAATAATTCTTAGGAACTGGAACATGAGATATGGTCAATGACATCAACACCAACTAGAGAACTTTAGTCAACTAGAGTGGACACAGGACTAGGACTATTTACTAGGAGAAAAAGCAATATGAACCCAAGGGAAATTCATGGAACAAAAGTTAGTTCTGGAATTTCTAAAGCAAAAAATGATGAAGAGGGGGATATACATAAGGGTTATGTAAATGATTTCAAGAAAAAAGAAGATTGAAAACTGGCCAGTTATCAAAAGGAATTGGAGAAATACAGCTAGCATGGGCATATTTGGAAGGGAAGCACACTATGAGTTATGGAAAGGAATACCATCAACAATGAAACACTTCAAAGTATTTAGAATGAAATGTTACATAAAGTGAGATGATGACGATTTGGGAAATATTGAATCTGGAAATGATGAAGGCATTTTCCTTGGTTAATCACATGCAAAGAAAGTTTATAGATTTTATAATTTGAAATTAAGAAAAATTGTTGAAAGTACCAACATAAGAGTAGATGATGTAAAATCCAAAACAGTTAAATTACAAACTATGGAAATTGAACCCATGTGATAGATGAATTGCACTCACAAAATTACTAATCAAACAAGCAAATTTACACACAAAGGAGATTGAAATTGGAGAATAACACTAATCTGTATTGAATAAGTGTACAATATCCAACCTTGTGAAGTCATAGGATGGTGCAATAAATAATTACATGAGAGATTCAAATGCATAAGGATGCCATTCGAAATAGTCAAAAGAAGGCTTACTAAATCTAGTCAAATCCCCCATAGCTGCATAAAGAAGTTTCCAAATCTGCCTAGGAGCTCATGAATTGGCAAAGTCAAGTAGAAAAGATAATAGGTGATGGAAAGACAACTCATACATTCTTTTATTAGGAGAAAATAATGGAGTATGATGAGGGAAAAAACAAGTCAACTGCACCTAGTCTTACTTTCTCAGTAAAGTAGGCAATAAAGTAGAAAAAGCAGACATGCACTAGGGAGGATCTGGAATAAAGTAGATATGCTAAATATGGATTCCAGGAGGTTTCCCAAGTGCTCCATGACTCAATTTTAGCAATTTTGACTTCCAGTACATGTGGAAGACAACTTGCATAGAGTGGATTATTGGAAACTAGGCAAATAAGACAAAATTGGATTAATCAATGTCTAAGGTATCTAACTATGGGTTGATTATTGTAACACCCCCCTCCCTTAATCCAAACTTATGAGTAAATATCAAAAAAATATAGGGCCTAGCAACAAGGCTTAGTCACCCTTTACATACTGCATGTCCATTTAACCAAGGAAAGAGGCAAAAACCCAGTGGGAAAATCCTCCCTTAAAGATGGACAGTAAAACAAAATTTGAAAATCTTGTCATCAATCATGCTTCGCAGCATGATCAACAATCCCCAATAATGATTTGAGATTGTTGAATGTCTTCTCACAAAAAACTTTGGTGAAGATGTTAGCTACTTGTTCTGAATATGCACAGAAGAGTAGGTGAATGGTGCCATCATGCGCAAGATGTTTGATGTAGTGCATATGGATCTCAATGTGTTTGGTTCTCTATCTCTAAACTAGATCATTGCATATTCGAATGGTGCTCTGATTATCACAATAGATAATATTTGAGAACTCTGATTCGAAGCCACACTCACCAAGTAACCCCTTCAACCATAAATATTGAGTTGTTGCATTTACAAATCCTCTGTACTCTGCTTATGTAGATGAGAGTGCAATGGCACTCTGTTTCTTGCTTGACCAGATGATTGGTCCTTCAGCAAGCATGAACACATATCCTAATGTTAACTTTTGATTTGTGTTTTCACTTTCCCAATCACTGTCAGTAAACCCAATCCAATCAAGATCAGATTTAGCTTTATAGAAGATCCCATGAGTTCTTGTTCCCTGAACAAAGTTAAGGATCCTTTTGGCTACTCTCCAATGGATCTCATGAGGCTGATCCATGTATATTGAAGCCACACTTACTGCATAATAAATATCAGGTCGAGTGTGTGTAAGGTACAGCAAACACCCAATCAGTTGTCTATACAGTGTACTATCTACCATAGGAGAAGAACCTGCTTCTTCAAGATTAACTCCTGAAAGGAAGGGAGTCTTGCTTGGCTTGCAATATTTCATGTTGAACTTGTTTAGAAAATCCAAAGCCTACTTGGACTGATGTACTTTTATTCCATGTTGGGATTGAGCAATTTTGACCCTCAAAAATTGGCTCAACAACCCCAAATCAATCATAGAAAATGCATGGTTCATTGCATCCTCCAAGGAGGAAATTTGTTTCTTTGAGCTTCCTGTAATTAGAAGGTCATCCAAATACAAGACAATAATCATCAAAGAACCATGAATCAGCTTCAAATAAACATTTGGATCATACTTGCATCGAACAAAACTCAATGACAGTAGAAAGCCATCAATCTTGGCATACCAAGCCCTGGGGGCTTACTTAAGCCCATACAATGATTTCTTTAGCTTGCACACAAAATATGGATTAGTAACAAACCCTTGAGGCTGATGCATGTAAATATATTCAGTAAGATCTCCATTCAGGAAAGCACACTTCACATCCATGTGATGTACCTCCCACAGTTTCGAAGCTGCAATGCCTAAGGCTAGCCTGATGGAGTCCATGTTTGCCACTGGTGCAAAGGTCTCATTGTAATCAATACCATGTACCTATGAGTATCCCTTGGTTACCAATATTTCCTTATATTTCAAATGTTAACCATCAGCAGAAAACTTAGTTTTTAAAACCCACCTACATTGAACTAGCTTCCTCCCTAGGGGAAGATCAACCAACTCCCAAGTGTTGTTCTTCTTGAGTGAGCTGAATTCTTCTTTCATGGCTGCCTGCCATATTGAATCATGTGATGCATCTTCATATTTATTTGGGTCTGATTCAACCATCAGATATCATCTCTCTGCAAACAAAGGGTCTTTCATGCTCAGGGCACTCTCAAGTTGAGATCTAGTCCACCTAGGATCACTAGGATTTCCAGCTAGTTCCCCAGCTGCATGAATGGTATTTTCTTCCCATTTTGGTCTTGTAGGACTATTAGGATCTGCAATTAAATCATCATTATCAGACATATCAGAATCAGCAAACTCATTTGTTTCTTCACTTACATTCAATGGTTCTGGTGGTGAAGAAGACTCTCCAACTTCAACTGCTGCTAAAGCCTCTTCTTGGAAATAAAAACTCCTTTCAATGAAGGATTTGTTTGTGCTAAAATTGATCAGATTGTACCCTTTTGAATCTTTAGAGTACCTAACAAATAGACTCTCTTGGCTTTGGGGCTGCAAAGCCTTCCTCTTTTCTATTGGAATTCTAGCCCAAGCCCTTAAGCCAAAAATCCTGAAATGGGTCACATCTGGCTTGTGCCCACTCCATGATTTGAAAGGAGTCATACCATCAAGCTATTTATGAGGAACCCTATTCTGGATATAAGATGCACAGTTTATAGTCTCAGCCCAAAAATTTGGTGGCAAAGTCTTAGCCTCCGACATACAGGTTGCCATCTCTTTCAGTGATCTGTTCTGTCTCTTAGCAACACCATTTTGTTGTGGTGTGTAAGGGATTGAATGCTGCATCTAAATATTTGCATATTCATAATATTGAATGAACTTAGAATTGACATACTCACCACCATTGTCAGTTCTGAGGATCTTGAGTTTCCTCCCAGACTGGTTTTCAACCAAAGCCTTAAAGACTTTGAAGAGGCCAAAAACTTCAGACTTATGCTTCATGAAGTAAACCCAACGGTACCTGGAAAAGTCATGTATGAAATTTAATGCATATGTTTCCTGACTCATTGACATATGAGGGAATGGACCAGCAACATCACTATGGATCAACTCAATAGGTGCAGAGGTTCTCTCATGACTAGCTATCTCAAATTTATGCTCTGGGTGTTTTCCTAGGACACAACCTTAACAGAATCCCTTGGAAAACTTAATCTTTGGTAACCCTATCACCATTTATTTTTAACTTAGATAAGAAATATACTTATAGTTAATATGGCCAAATATTTCATGCCAAAGCTTGCTTGCCTCATTAGCATGAATCAGAAGAGCATAGGGGTTTGAGTAGGGTAGAAAATGTGAAAACCAATATACCTTCGAAGTGTGATCTACAACTCCTTTTCCAATGACTTTACCACTTGAGATCTCCATGATCTCAACATCATCAAGGGAGAATATGACCTTCTTTGGAGACCCTATGTGGGCCATCTGATACACTGAAAAGAGGTTAGAGGAAAGACCTAGAACATACAATACATTGCTGAACTTACCATGTTAAAGATCAATCCTTCCTTTGCCCAAACTGTCAGTGAGAGAGTCATCTCCCAGCACTAATGGTGGACCTTTCGACATGTCAAGAGAGGAGAATTCCTCCTTGGTCAAAACCATATGTCTTGAAGCTCCATAGTCTATGATGAAGCTAGGTGAGCTTGATGTGCCAGCAACCAATGCATGAACTCTCTCTGTGTCTTTTGAATTTGAACCTCCTTCCCTCTTCTTTGAGCTATCAGGAAGGGAGTTGTTATTCTTCTCTAGGATTTGGGTCAGCATGTCAATTTTCTTCTTCATGCAGGAGCTTTCAGGATGAAATCCCTTACTACAGTATGCGCAATTGTTCATTTCTCCTTTGTTCTTCTTCTTTAGGAAGTTCTTCTTTGAGCCTTGGGGCTCCTCCTAAGACTTGTTCTTATCTCTTTTCTACTCAGGTGGCTTCTTATATTTCTTCTTTCCTTTTGAATCCACCCTCGAATCTCCAGCAACTAGATCTTGGTCTTTGGAAGGTTTGATGGTTACCATCATCACCAGTTTATCTTGTTCTTGTGTGAGGGATTCCATGAACTCTGCAAGCTTAGGCATCTTCCAAGCTTGAGCTATCAACTTGGTGGCATGGAAGGTTGAAAAAAACATTGAATAGTCAGGGCCAAGCTTCGAGAGTATGGCCAAAACTATTTTCTCCTCCTTCTTTTCAATTCCACATTGTTTTAGCTGCAAAACAAGGGCTTTAAACTTGGAAAAGTAGAGTTGCAGGGATTCAAAGCTGCTGGGACTCAAGGAGATCAATTAGTTATCAATTTGATGTCCTCTCATCTCATCTGTCTTACCAAAAATATATACAAGCTTCTCCCATACTTCATTTGGTGATTTCAATCCATCAAGATGGAAGAGGAGGTCTCTGGATATGCTCAGACACAAGAGACCATAGGCCTCATCCCTCCTATTGTGCCATTTAATTTTCTCTGTAGCTACATTGGGATCTATTTCAGTTGCCATAGTCACCTTATAGAGACCTTTTTCTCTCAATAGTATATCCATCTCTTCTTTCCATTCAAATAAATTAAATGGAGTCAAAATGATCTTCTGAGATTGATCCATAGCTCAGAAATTGTCCCTTTAGTCAGCAGAATAGCTCCCAATCAAGATGTTGAACCTGAAATAGAAATATGGAAGGAGATAAATTGATCTACAAAGGCTCTAATACCATATGGAAATTGAACCCAGGTGATAGATCAATTGCACTCACAAAATTACTAATCAAACATGCAAATTTACACACAAAGGAGACTGAAATTGGAGCATAACACTAATCTGTATTGAATAAGTGTACAATAGGCAACCTTGTGAAGTCATAGGCTGCTTCAATAAATAATTATGTGAGATATTTAATGCATAAGGATTCCGTTCAAAATAGTCAAAAGCAGGCTTACTAAATCTAGTCAAATCCCCCATAGGTGCATGAAGTAGTTTCCAAATCTGCCTAGGAGCTCATGAATTGGTAAATTCAAGTAGGAAAGCTAATAGGTTATGGAAAGACAACTCATACATGATTTTATTAGGATAAAATAATGGAGGATGATGAGGCCAAAAACAAGTCAACTGCACCTAGTCTTACTTTCCCTTTTGCCATAAAACTCAGTAAAGTAGGCAATAAAGCAGAAAAAGTAGACATGCACTAGGGAGGATTTGGAATGAAGCAGATATGCTAAATATGGATTCCAGGAGGTTTCCCAACCGCTCCATGACTCATTTTTAGCAAGTTTGACTTCTAGGACATCTAGAAGACAACTTGCATAGAGTGGAATATTGGAATCTAGGCAAATAAGACAAAAATGGATTAATTAATGTCTAAGGTAGCTAACTATGGGTTGATTATTCTAGCACAAATGAATGAATAGTCAGAAGAAATGAGATACAGAGAAGATGAAGAATAAAATGTAGTAGAAGAAATTGAAAAAGGAGAAGAAGAAACACAAATACAAGATACAAAAACACCATTAAGATTTGTGCAAAAGAACCATTTGAAAAACTTAATTCTTGGTGACAAAGATATAGGTGTTTAGAAAATAATAAATCTTACAAGTTCATCAGAACATAAAAAAAAACTCTCTTTGTTGTCCAAAATATAATCAAAGAAATTTGCAGAAGCAAGTAAAGATGAGGGCTAGATTGTTGCTATGAATGAAGAATCAGATCAAATTGAGAAAAATCAAACTTGGAAACTTGTTCCTAGACATAAATACAAAAATGTGATAGGCACAAAGTGGGTATTTAGGAATAACCTAAATGAGAATGTAGAGATAACAAGAAATAAGGAAAGTTTGGTGTATAAGGGTTATGCTCAAGTTGAAGGAATTGAATTTAAAGAAATGTTTTCTCCCATGGCTAGACTAGAAGTCATTAGAATGTTGTTGCCATTTGCATTCTACAAGTATTTTAAAGTCTACCAAATGGATGTCAAGTCAACATTTCTAAATGGAAACTTAGAATAATAAGTGTACATTGAGAAACTTGAGGGATTTCAAATGTTAGAAGACAAAGATTATCTATGTAAACTAAAGAAAGAACTTTATATCCTCAAGCAAGCTCATAGAGCTTGGTATTTAAGTCTTGGAAAATACCAACAACAAGAAGGTTTCAAAAGAGGTGTTGGGGAAAGTAATCTCTACATCAAATTTGAAAATGAAAATATGATTATAATTGTGTGTAATGTCCCCAGTTTTGACCCCGTTTGCATGATGTATATATTGTAATAAATCATGGTGAGGAGCTCAAGGAAAAATCCCCACCATCGATTTTGTTGTCTATGTTTCGAAAATAGGGATAATTGCCGATGGTATGCTGTGCTATAAGGCACATTATAATTCGGCATCATGTAAACCCGCACATCAATTAAAATAAACCACAACCAGCTACGGCAGTGCAACGTTGAATGAAAAGGGCATGGTTCCAAAGGATAAGGGGTGGGGGATGTCAAACCTTGGTTTATGGGGGAAAAACCCATGTTTTATTACCCAGTTGTCTCACCAGCTTTGTTGTTTTGTCACCTTTTGTCTCATCCAACCTTGTCAACCTCTTTAATGCTTCAGCTGGTGGTTAAGGTAGTTAATGCCTTTGGGAGTGGGGTGGCAGGACTGTCAGTCTTACCCACTTTCCCACTCCACCCACGTCTGTCCATTCTTCTCCCTCACGCACTCTTGCCTGGCCAGTTCACTCTCACCACGATTTTGTCTGTTGGCTCCTCACGCACAGGATCTGGGCGATTTTGGTCTCACGCAGGAATTTTCTTGGCTCCACGAGTTGCTAAACACTCAGGGCACTTGCAATTCACGTCCTCTCGACTGCTGTGCACTCTCACGCAGAGAATTTCCCTCCCGTTTCTCATTTTCACGCACAGGAATTTCCTGGGTTTTTACCCACGTCTTTTTCCTCTACGGATTGGTGAATGGAGTGACTGAATCCTTTCCTCACGGGCTGAAGGTGGGGTTCCGCATTATTGTTCCTCACGCACAGGTCAGGAAACTTTGAATTCGTCTGCATTATGGTCCACTTAGGTTTTCCCAGCAGCTTTGGTTGTGCAAAAAGGGTCGTTGCTCCCCACGTCACTGGTAATGTGTATGCTAATGCGTTTTTGTTGGCTGTGGTGTCCAACTGCGTTTCGGGCCACTGGGTATTTGGGGTGAGCTGTTGATTATCCATTGTGGTCTGTGTTGAGTTCCCATGGCTATGCTGGGAGTGCTGTTGATTATCCGTTGTGGTCTGTGATTTGTGTTATTGTTCATTGTGTGTTTGGGTGGCTGAAGTACCTTGTTTGGGTTGCAGCTGGGTTGTTTTTGCCACGTTAGGGCCAAAACCAGCTCTGAGTTGCTTAGCGGGCTGAGTTGTGCCTCATTTTGGTTTGGGGTTGCCACCCTGTTGTTTATGCCTTCATCACAGAGCAATGAATGAAGTTGTTTTGATGCTAGTATGCAGTGGTTGAGCCTTGGACTGTGCTGGCTTGGCTCGTCTATTGAAAGCCTATGAAACCCAGCTGTGTTGGATTGCTGTTTGTGCCCCTTGGCTACGTATAAGCCTGCAATTGACCCTTATTCCGGAGGAATCATGCCCAGCTCAGGGGTGGCCGCGTTGCTGAGAGACTGATGAGCACGCTGGCCTATGGTTGGGTGGAACGTTACAGCGACGTAGCTGGTTGCGGGTGAATTCTTCATCAAAAGATAAGTGATGCTGTTTGCTCCATCTCTGTATATATATATTGATGTCAATTAATGAATTATAATGAACATGTGGAATGCTGGTTATGAATATGTTTGCTTCCGCAGAATGTTGATTTATTATGCACCTGTGTGTGCCTGTAAGTTTTAATTCCAGCATTGTTTTCTTTTAATTATGTTCATGGGCTATTTGCCCGGCTGTGTTGAGGTGTTCATCGCGTCCTCTTCGCCGGTCAGAGGCATGGGGATGTGACATTGTGGTTTATGTAGATGCTAGAAATTTTGGAAGTAATATGGACAGTCAAATTCAAAATTTTGAAGAAATGTAGAAAGAATTTGAAATTTAATTGGTTGGTGAATTATCATGCTTTCTAGGTCTATAGATTCAATAAGCCAACAAAGGTATATTCATATCTCATATCAAATACATCAAGGATATGTTGAAGAAATTCAAAATGGAAGATTGCAAATATGTTAGCACTCCCAAGGTAACAGGATGCAAGTTAAGCAAGGATGATTAATCTATGGAAGTGAAAAAATGTTGTACAGATCAATGATTGGAAGTTTACTATATGTTACATCTTCAAGACCCAATGTTATTCACATAGTAGGACTTCTTGCAAGATTTCAATCTACTCTAAAGGAAAAACCTATGTAAGCAATTCAAAGAATCTTCAAATATATAAAAGGCGCCATGGATTTTGGGCTATGGTATCCAAGAGGTGAACACTTACTCTAAAATCATATATTGATGCAGATTGGGAAGATAGTATTAATGATAGAAAAAGTACAAGTGGAGGAGAATTTTTTTGGGTAGTTTTCTAGTATCAATATGGTTGAGCAAGAAGCATGTTTCATTCTCTTTGTCCATATTTGAAACTGAGTACATTCTAGGAACATCCTGTTGCACACAAGTCCTTTAGATAATATTGCAATATATCAAGGTAGAATACAATCATCCAATCTTCTTGTTGACACGAACCCAGCCAACAAAAATACAGTCAACATGGGTTCCACTCTATCGACCTTCAAGCCACCGCGATCTCCCTGAGCACCGACCCAAACAAGTTTTACCCCGTCTAGAAACACTCGTGGAGTGGATGAGGTCTCACCAGAGGTGTTCGAGGGAGAGCCGTGGGAACCAAGTTTTCGCAGAATAGGAGAGGAAGATGTGCATCTACCTATTTACTCATCTATGCACAACATGAACATATATGATTACTTATTAGTATTCATAGAATCATTCATCATTATTCTTGAATAAATCGAATCATTCAATTATAACAGGCTTCAACATATTGCTGTGAAAAACATATCTAACAATATGACATCATTTAAGACAAGGAAACATCACATCATAGATCCATATCGTAGATTCACTTAACATTCATCATTGGGTCGTAGAAAACAGTAAAACATAGAAAACACAATGATTCAGATGAACTTCCTCTTCATCATATTACTTCCACACAAAACAACAGGCTCTTAAAAATAGTTCACAAATCATAAATTGGCTTGTGAATAGTGACATTTGCATTTATACTTCTATTTATAGGCTTGTGCCTTTACATTCAAGGTCCACTTGGATGAATTCATAACTAATTCTTAATTGATTCTACAAAATCATGACCAATATCCACAAAATATGGTCAAAGTACAAAAAGGTGACACAAAATATACAAAATATTTTATCCTTCACCTTGCATTCCATTCTCCCCTTGTGCAGTGTATTTTTCACTTGTGCAACATCCACGATGTTGTGCAACTGACTTGTCCCAAAACCCTTGCCAACACTCCATAATTAGTGTCAACACTAGTGCCATAAATATATCAAAGAACCTTGTTATGCACTCAAAAAAAAATAATATACCAATCAAGTATCATTCCCTAAGGGAACATGTTAAAGAACAAACTGTCAAATTGGAATACGTTTCTAAAAAGGGACATATTCTAGACATGTTTAGCAAATCCCTTCCCATAGATACATTTGAGTATCTCAGAAAAAAATGGGGGTAAATCCTATTCCAAAATAGATGCACCAACTCAATGGAAGCACTCTTTTGTCATTGATGTTAAAGGGGAAGAAAAAGAAAATTGAGGGAGAGAAAAGACGCTAAGACAAGGTAAATACATAACCCTATATATAGGGGGAGTATATAGAGAGGGAAAGCATCAATGCAAAAATCCTTTAAAATCTTGAAGGGTTTCCATCAATGACAAAGGGATAGATTGTTGAAACATGGTTTTCATTGATTTAAATAGTTGAACATGTAGTTCACCCAATGAAATGTGATCTTGAGTTTAGGGTAGGATATTTCCTTAAAAAGTATTTGGGTTTTATCCATGACTGCAGGAACCACAAATTCCTATAACCCACAATTACTAGAATTATTGTAACTGCTAGTACCAAAATTGTTGCAATTTCATTCTTATGGTCATGAAATTATTCTAATCCTACAATTTCATTATACATGGAATCAAATTTCACTAATCCCTAGCTTGCACCTTGTCCTTAGACCCGTAAACACCCAACAAACCCATTGAAGATATACCACCATACTTCTATCTCATTATGTGCACCCATCTCTTCTTTTTCTATTGTTATGAAATCATATAGAATGAGGCTTTGAATGGTGGAGGCATAGAGTTATAAATTCATTGGTTGTAATTATTGGGGAGACTAGATATAAATTTAATGGTATCATTATAATGGAGATCATATCTATGGTATTTATTAATGCAGAAGAGACATGAATAGATCTACTTGTTAGGCATGTGTTTCATATGATAGAACAATTCTTAATGAAAGTTGTAGTAGAGTGATGATCCAAGGAAAACAGGGTTGGGAATCTCAGCTTGGTAGGCCCTCCCAAAAAAAATCCCCACACCAAATGTGAACAATTTCTCTCAACTAATGTAAAGAACCATGTTATCCATGAATGCGTCGGTTCAATCAATTTATAATCCCTATGCTAAAACCTCAACAAAACGACCCTCAAAACAAAAAGACATTAGAGGAAATTTGGGGTCTAAAATGGGCCTTATAAGAAAATGCACCAACAATAAATTTTGTGATTTGGAATTCAAGAACCAATAGAATTTCAATAAAATGAGTCAACCATAATGGTTGAATTGACATATTTGTCATAAAAGAAAACTACTTTTTTTGTTCGTATTTTCGACATTTCTCCTTGTGTTTTTACTCATATTTCAGGTGAGAGATATTGTTGGATGTGGAATTTAATTCTGCATCCAACGAGTACCCACACTGCATACTTTTGATGGACCCCTCTACCCCAAAAATAAAAAATACCTAGAAAAACATGATGTTGATGTCATCATCACATTTTTTCAGGTATTTCTTATTTTTAGGGTAGCGAGGTCCATCAAAAGTATGCACTATGGGTACTCTTTAATTGCAGAATTAAATTCCGCATCCAACAAGCTCTCCCACTTGGAATTTGAGTAAAAACACAGGGAGATATGTCGAAAATACAAACAAAAAAAAGTAGTTTTTTTCATTCTTCCTCCAAAATTAATAACTATTATTTTATCATTTTCCTTAGGAGGCTCATTTTAGACCTCAAATTTCCTCTAATGTATAAGTGTGTTCAACACATTTGTAAGGTGAGAAGAGTGTGGATGAATTAATATAATATATAATGCATGATGATTATTTTACTCTTTTAATGATCTGGGAAAGGGAATGAAGTCCGATGAAAAAAGATATATGAGACAATAATTTGAGGAATCTCTTGGTGTTTGATTTTAACATTATATGAAGTGAATTTAAGGTAATGAATTAGTGCATGCAGATGAATAGTATTGTTATTCAAGACATGAGGAAGAATATTTGTCTCAACAACATGGGGTATAATGCGTTGATGTAGACTAAGTCTAGCAAATAATTTTAGGGTTGATCCAAGGAATTTTTTTATGGCACAATGTCACAAATTGTTGAAGCTATGGGAATGCATGTGAAGTACAATTAAGTGTTTTGAAATTTGTTATGAGTTTTGAATTAAAAATTCGATTCTCTCAGTATTGTTGTGGTTGTTAGTGAATTGTAGGAAATTATTTAAAAGGCATTGCAGGAAGTAAATTTATGAGTATTACAATCTCTATGTTTGGGTAAATAAAGGAGAAGATGTAATTGGGGCATTGAAGGTTAGGTGGAAGCTCTAAACTGCTAGAAAATTTTTGCATAAGATTTGGGAATAAGTTGATATAGATTTAGATTGAAATTAGGCGAATGAAATAGAGAGATACAACCATTAACAAAATGAGAGGACCAAGAGAAGGTGTGTTGAGATATAGCATTGCAGAAATCAAGATAAAGTTGAGGATGGAAGCTTAGTAAGAATAGATAGAGAATTATTATAGACATAGATCAAGTCCATGCAGAGAATAAACATGGGCAGAACTAAGAAGTCAGAAGTTGTAGAAGTATATTAGAAATCATAAATTGTGAATTGCGGGGGATTTGTGTCTCCTACAAATTGGTGCTTGTGAAATTTAGGAGATTGGTGACTCCTACAAGTCTATTCTTGCAAATGTATGTAATATGTGTATTGACAATTAATAAAAGACAAAATATTTTATTACTTTATGTTCTCTATAGTATTATTGGTTGTACAGTTTGATAAATAAAAAAGAAAAGTTTAAAATATGGGTAATATTGATTCAATCCCCTCTCCATATTATTGTTTGTTCTAAAACCCTTCACCAATCTAAGTCCCTTGGGTGATCCATCTTTCCAAGTACTTCCAGTGTATGTAGAAAGAGTCGAACCAGTTGCATACTATTAGAAAACTACATGTATCTTTCACTCATGGATTCTTGAGAAATTACTCGTATCAAAACCCAAGGGTAAGGCCTTAGTAATTAGGCTCACTTATATCCATATATTTCCTTTTCAAGTCTACAAATTAAATTTCAAGTTCTGGTTCAAGGTAAATGTAGTGATGAGTGATCAATACATGTAACAAATAAAGTGGAGGAGGTATCGCTAGTACATGTGGACATTTTTCCCACGGAAAATCATTACTATTGCAACACTTGTGCATTGATATAGCCACGAACATGACCCCTTCTTTTCATGGAAAAACATTTGTGTCTATAGCAACACTTTCCATACTTTGTCGCTATTGAGATGCAAGGATGGTGTCGCTATTGCGACGAATGACTGGTTTCTACTATGATGAAAGCTCGTTGCTATTGCGACGAATGAATGGTTTCTCAGTATTGCGATGAATATTTAGCGACGAACCACCACAATTCGTCATTATACCGACGATAATATCAAAACAATGACGACCGAAATACCAAAAAGTGGCAATGAAATCCACCGCTATAGCCACGCCAATAAAAAATGTTGCGACGAATGAACCGACAAATTTGCTACACTAGCAATGGTGCTTCATCAAAACATGGACAGAAGGTGCGTCACAATAGCGATGGAACCACATCGCTATAGAGACAACTACAAAAAAATTGTGGAAAGGGTGGTTCTTCGCTATAGCGATGGTCCATGTATTTTTTTTTAACTTCGTCGCTATAGCGACAGTTATCCAAATTTTTAAAAAATCTGACCATTTCTCTTTGACCTCATCAAGAGAGATGATCTCTTATAGAACTTTGGCATCCATGTTAGTGATTTCTTCCTCTACTATGTGCTCTACCCCATTTTAATCCACCTTCAATGGTTCCTCTTCCAAATTTTCAATCATGTGGACCTTCCATGAGTCCTAACCTTGTGTCCCTTGGACATTTCTCTTTGTAGTTAAAACTTACCCCTTTGTGTAGAGAAAACAATCACTACAAGTTCTTTCATTCTACTCTTGGATTGTCCAAACTAGCAATAACAAGGGTGTTGCATTTTTTAGTTTCCTTAGGACCACTCTTTGTCTTTTAAGAGGGCACAACTTATATGGACGGGCTCTTTCAACACATCAATATACATGAAAACTACATAGGAAGGCAAAACATTTACTACAAGCATGCTAGCTTGGAGGAACTATTTCATGTAGTGGACCACCATGTCTTATTTCTTTATATTGTTTAGGGCTAAGAAATAATCTTCTTGGATATAATCCTCTAAGTAGTTATAAAAAGTAAACTCAAAATTCACCCAAATAGTTATTTTCAACTTAACAACTTTATCCCATTGATTTTCCTTTTGTTTTTCCCCAATCAAATGTAGAGCCTTATTGGTGTACAGTTTTAAATAGGATTTTCCAATAATCCACCATAGGATTATTCAAAATAAATGTGACAAATTCGCTATCCAAACCCTTGAATCACAAGCAAGGCCATCACCTAACAATCATGTCATCCCTAAAAACTACCTTGATAATATGATAATTTTTATTAAAATTCCATCATATTTGGAAGTTTCTAAGTTTCAAGCTAAATGAGAGTTGAAGCACCTAAAATCTCCAATAAAGTTTCTAGATAGTATAGCTATCTAATCAAGGAAAAACATCTCAAGTAGCCTATGCCAAAAAGAATCCAACATACAAACTTTAATCACAATTACACAACTTATGATGGACTGTATCAAGCAAACAAATATATACAATGCTAAAAGAGGACTAATGTATTGATGAATTAAAAAATGGGCAAGCACACATATAGTCTCATTGACACCATCAAACTTGGGAATGGGAATTCTCTCAAATAGTCACTATTTGATATGATTTCTCTCTTAATTATTTTATTTCCATGGCTTTCATGATTGACGCTCCTCCCATTAATGTTCCTGCAAAAGTGTTTCAATTATCGTAATGTTGCTCTGCTTACCTTATCTGATCTGTGGCCTTTGGTGACCTTCACTACTACTCCTATGTCCATGGCCACAATCAATGTAAGTAAAAAATTATTTGTCTACGCCATGGTGTCTTTTATCCCATCCAAGGTAGCCCTTGCAGCTTCTTCTACCTATAATGTAATTTATCACTTCTAGTATCTTCCCCATGAGTTGCTAATAAGAATGAATCCATCTTTTGTTTCTTCCTATGAGGCCATAAAATCATCTTTGATACCACTACTATGAGCCATACTCAAAATCTAATTTTTAAAAACTAAGACTCGTATCACAAAGTTGAAACTCAGAAAATAATATGAATTTGAACCTAGTAAGACACCAGCAGTAATAAGCAGTAGAAAAAACCAACAAAAAAACCAGTAAATTCATCACTTACAACAATAAGTTCAATAAAAACAATGGCAATTCCAGCACTGTTCAACAACAAATTTGATCACAGATTCTAAAGTGCTAACAGGGGGAAATAGTAATATCACCTAAATATTCAAAATCTACATCACAAACAAGGAAATTTACATAAAAAGATATGGACGCCAACACAAGCCCAAATGCAAGTGTAGTATGGACTCATGAAAAGGTATGGACATCAACTCAAGTCCAAATCCAAGGGTTGTATGGACAATGTCTCTTGCCAAAAGATCTCACTTACCAAGCACTGTTGTTACACATTCCCCAAAAAGAGACCTTATTGTAATCCCTAAGAGCCTTTTTATAGGTAATGATCCTACTTTAGCTTGTATTTTGCATGTAGGATATCTAAACTTCACATAAAAATTTGTTAAATAATAGAAAAGTAGGTAATGATCCTACTTTAGCTTTTCTTTTGCATGTGGGATATCTAAACTTTACATAATACTATGTTAAATAATAGAAAAGTACAACTTACTAACAAAATCCTTATCTTAACATAGTTTGTTGACTAACAAAAAGTATAAATGACTAAGAAATTCTAATCACCATACCAAGTGTCAATAGCTAAAACTAAACTGGGTTATCTTTAGACATCACAATAGATTAAATGCCAAAATAATAACCAAGGTAGATCACCATAAAGAATCGTTTGGTGGAGAAATTATGTGAAAGAGATGCCACACTACTCTGCAGGGCCAACATATTCAAATTGCTACATTAATTACTGTAGAATTGAACTAATGCTCTACAAAACTTTCTACCATATTCCAAATGACATTGGCTACATAATTAAACCTTAAACCCTTTCCTTTTCTCCTCAGATAGTTACAGAATTAATGAGGAAACTTGTATACTACCCCGTGGTCTCACTAGAAGATGATAAAACCACGATTCTCTCCTTGTTCTTGTTCTTATGTAGTAATCTGGTAAAAATTGTCATTGAAGCAAGGGAAGTAGCAGAACTTCTTCCATTAACATTCAATCTTGTGTAAGCATAAGGATGTGCAATTCAATAAAATTATGTAGTATTATAGTTATCCTACTTATCCTCATCAGTAGATTTTATAGAGCTACTTTTCTAGGCTCTTCTAAATATTTGTGAATGGATTTCATATATGGAAGAACATAAAGCCATAGGTATGTTAGTTTAAGAGTTTAGGTTCTAGAATTTGCATGCAAATGGAACTGTTTTCTTGGCCTAATTTCGGTAGAGTGGTTATACTTCATAAAAAGAACAACAATATTCAAAGCATTAGAATTCAATTAACTAATACTTCATATGAGATACCACTCCAACAAGACATATTGAAACAACAATATACATCTATCATGCTTTGCTCATGTCCATTGTATTATGCTTTGGGGAAATTGAAATAATTGCAGGTTATTCCTACAAAACTCTTTGGTAGCATCTTTGGAAGTTTCCTAGATCTTACCCATTATTCCCCTATTTTAATCAATTTTATCTGGATCAAATAAATTCAACTTCAATGCACCAAAATGCATTATAAAAATGCTCATAAAATTGATTTACACCAATTCAAATGCAATGCAAAAGACTTGCCCAAGATGGTTAACCATTTTTCCCATTCCCTTCAATTTACTTCAACATGAAATGCAGTGCACAAATAATGGTTAAATTGGGTAACTTTTTACCCATACACTTCAATTTATTTCAATATAAATACGATGCACAAATATTGTAGAGGCTGGGCAACAATTTATCTATAAACTTTAATTTACAGCTATTATCAAAATGGAAAGAAGATGCCAAAGTTGGGCAACAATTTTCTCTCCAAATCATTCTATCCATACTTAAATGCAATAAAAAGAGTGTAAAATATCTTGGCCATTGAGTTTCCCATACCCACTGAATGACTAAAGCATAATTGCAATAAAAAGGGTATAAAAAATATGGGCAATGATTTTCCCATCCAAATATTTCTATCTCAACACTCCTCAAGGTCTCAACACAGAAGATCTTATTTTAAGGTTGATTTCAATGGGTATCCTTTAGGAAGGCCTTTAATCCAACCAATGTCCAACTAAACAAACAGGAAGCAAAGAGGAAATCATAAAACAAGCGTAAACTAATAGAAAGAGGCTACAGTTAGATCATTGTCTAGTAGCATATCAAATTTCTAATGGTCATTGATGCACCTCCCTTATGAATGGCATGCCATGAGAGGTTATGGGTAACATAATATAAGATCAGGATTATCAAAGTATTTCCTAGCAAAATTAATGGAGAAATTCAGCAATCAGCAGATTTACAAAATAGGTATGTACACTTTGCACTATTTCAGGTCCTAGATTACAAATTTTAAATCTGTTTCCAACACACAGATGGTTATCATTTCCAAGATTGTTTATTTTCTACTCTATCCCAGTAGACACACGAAATTTCTAACCTTTCATGGTAATACAATGTAAGGATTTGCATTATGGATATATGTACCTAAATGTAGCAAAACATCAAACCTAAGCTAGCAGGTCTAGGAAAAAAACATGACGCCACTTAGTGTGAGACAACATGGCACTGCTTGGTGCAGAAAAAATAGAGTATTGAACGATAGCAATGTACAAGAAATAAATAAGTAATAACAATACTAGTAAATTTAATAACCAGTTAACAAAGAACAATAATAAATCTAGTCTAGAACTATTTGGATCAGCATTATACTCGGATACTTTTAGGTTCATATCTTGTCACTGAAAGGATAAGTCACCAAAGGAACAAATGGCATACCTTGATAGAGAGTAGGTTATAGTGTTGTAGGTTGATATTAGATAGATACAGTAGAAAGCAAGATATCTCAGTAACCATGTGTGAAGACCCTAGTAGGATAGTAGCAACGATATTTAACCCAAAACACAGCTAATCAACCTTAAAAGATCATAACTCCCTCTAGCATAATGAACACCAAACAAATCATGTATAGAAAGGTAAGGTCAAATTATCCATGGCCTAGCTAGGAGAGGTTACAAAAGTCCACTTTAAGGGTGAGGGAGGTCATCACAGTCCATGGCCCATATAGGAGATATCATACATAGTCACAATCCATTAGGATACACATTACACAGTCACAAATAATGTTGAGCATCCCTAGAGAGATGACGCCAAAGCTAACAGTCCAAGAGTAGCCCACAGAACTGAAAACGGCCTATATTCTCAGCAAAAAAGTTGGCCTTGGATCAACCTAATACAGTCATGGGTCAGCTTCATAAAGTCACAGCCCAACATGGAAATACGAGAGACACCACACATTCCATGGGCTAGATGCATAAGGTCACAGCTCAACAAGAGAGACACCACACATCCCACACGTCATATGCATAAGGTCACAACTCAAAACAACTCATGATTCGACAAATAAGGGAGCACAAAGCAACCCTTAAACTCAAATCTGGTAACCCTGGGGTGAAGTAGTGAAAACCTAGCAACATACTCCTTGACGCCAAACTGAAAGATTCGAGTTGAGATGTATCTTCTTTGATGCATCCATAATGAAGGGTAAGCCTTGTTTTTATAACTTGAAAGGAATTCTAAGGGTTCGTTCTTCAAACCCAACTTTTAGGATAGGCTACCAATAAAATAAAAATAGGTTGACTTAGTGTAGGGTACCAAAGGTCAAAATGGGCACATAAATAAGAACAATAAAAACAATAAGGTTAGTTCATCATATCAAAGAGGTCATGGTACCACAAACATTAAGGGTGCTAGTACCAAAAGTACCATAAGTCAACTAAGGGTCACAACAAGGTGGTAAGGCAACCCCCATACCCATAAGACAAAGTTGTTGTGCCATAAAGGTGGGGAGCCAACCCCTTTTACCTACAGGACCAACAGGACCAAAAACTTTAATATTTTATCTTTCAAGGTATATCGTCATGTGTGTTTCGTATATCTTTATAATCACTGTATAAGGAGAAGATCCAAAATGGATAATGTTCCAAGAGAAGAAAGGATACTATAAAATACTATATAAATATATAAAACCATGCAAATAGGAGATGAATGGTAACATAAAACCATGCAAGTGAAAACACACTACTCCCACTATCTATAGTAAATACCCATGATCACAACAATATACTTTTGGCAGAATTCATAATGAAGTAGGATTCTATAATGATATCTCAACATCTTGACAACACAAAAGTATAATGCATAACAATGAAATTCAAATAAACCCATCTGAAAATTCCTTCGATTAATTGCAAAAAAAAAAATTAAAAGATAAACAGTCTAACAAAACAATATACCATTTTCAATCACATATTAAGATATAATTGCAATCAAATTCAACATTAAACATATTGATATTAAATGGTATATGGTTTATGTTCTCAAATAACATGAAAACATAATTGAACCTTAAACCCTTGCCTTTTCTCCTCAGACAGTTCCAGAATTCATGAGGAAACTTGTATACTACCCTGTGGTCTCACTAGAATAGGATAAAACCACGAATCTATCCTTGTTCTTGTTATTGTGTAGTAATCTGGTAAAAAATCTCATTAAAGTAAGGGAAGTAGCAGAAATTATTCCATTAACATTCAATCTTGTGTAAGCATAAGGATGCAAAATTCAATAAAATTATGTAGTATTATAATTATCCTACTTATCCTCATCAGTAGATTTTACAGAGGTACTTTTCTAGGATGTTCTAAATATTTGTGAATATATTTCATCTATGGAATAACATAAAGCCATAGGGATGTTAGTTTAAGAGTTTAGGTTCTATATTTTGCATGCAAATGGAACTGTTTTCTTGGCCTAATTTCGGTAGAGTGATTATACTTCATAAAAAGAATAACAATATTCGAAGAATTAAAATTCAATTAACTAATACTTCATATGAGATACCACTCCAACAAGGCATAATGAAACAACAATCCACATCTATCATGATTTGCTCATGTCCACTGTATTATGCTTTGGGGTCATTGAAATAATTGTAGGTTATGCCTACGAAACTCTTTGGTGGCATATTTGGAATTTTCCTAGATCCTACCCTGTAAATTACTTTATAAACTATAAGCAAACATCTTAGTATTTGTTATTAGAAGAAACAACAAATTACTTTATAAACTAAAAACACAAATATCAGTATTTATTAGAAACAAACAAATTTCAGCCTGTGTAGCAATGTCAATTTATTGTGAGAAATGACATAATTGAACTTGAAATCAACATATAAAAGTCATTTACTTTCAACATATTACCATTATAGAATCACATTTACTTCGGTATACCTTGGTTAAGGGGACAATTTTACAGGGGTATAAAAGTCCTTATATGCCATGAAGCTTATGCCAATTAATATGGGTCCAATGGTCATGCCCTTTCCTACTAACACATTTCTAAATTCATTGTGTGATGTATATGCCTCTTGACCTTTTTTCCCTCCTTTGTGAGTTGTGTGATGTGTGCATGTGTGATTTAAAGTCAAATATGTCCATTGTGTGCATCATGGCATTGGTTCTATGACTATAAAAATCCCTCCTCTCAACAATTATGGGGTACACAATTAACCAACTATACATTGTAAGAATCAAACTAGGGCATCTAGTTGCATTGAGATCAACATCAATAAGTTAATAACATGTACATTGAAAAAAAGGCAATGGATTGGAAGCCATAAAATTAGGGGAAAATAGGCTGGAAAATTGTCCTTCTTTACATAAAATGTTAAAAAAAAAGCTTCTAAACCCATTAGAATATTACAAATGTAAAAGTAGGTAGAAGCAACCAGACAATTCTCTAACTCACCAAAATTTATAATGTGAAGTTTTCTTGCAAATTAAAAACATCCGAGCTAGGAATATTGATGCCCAATGGACTAATTGTGGAAGTATTGCTCCTCCTTCTATCTTTTCAAACACCATAAAGAGAAAAACAAATGTTATTCCACCTACTACGATGGAAAATGAGACCCCTACTAGATCATCATATATCATATTGTTTTGTGGCTACATCTACCTCTCTTGCTTTGCTTTAGTTTTGGAAATGGAAAAGATGGAAATGCACCATAACAACATTCGATTGGAAATGTAAGGCATTTAACAATGCTTCTATAAATTTGTATGGATATGGGGTAATGTTTGACCCAGCCTTGTATTTAAGTTGTCTTTTTTAACCCAACCCTATCTTCCAATTGTCCTGGAAGGATCCAAATCAAGATTGCAGAAAAAAATCAAATTCATGGCATTAGAAAACATTGTAAATATTCAAAGGAATTACTAGCCTTTGGCCCCCCTTGATCACTAGCCTGATTGTTTTGAGATTAATTGTAGATGACCAATCCATATGTTAAAGCAATGTTGAACAAACTGCAAACTTTGGAGTTCATTATTAGCCCTCCTTCTAGGACCCCTTAGATTACCTTTAGGAACCATACCAAAGTTATGGTTTTACCATCCTCTTGTGGTGTATTTCTCAGGGTTTCTTCAGTGAGACAGCCATCCATGGCCTATCATCACCAAGATGACAGTAAAAACAAATTGTTATTATAATTCTATAAATTTATAATCAAGAAATGGGATTTTGAAACTAACTTAGAGGTATTTTCATCTATTTTTAATATACTGAGAACTTCTTGTGATTAAGCATGTATGGAAGTCAACAGATTAGGGATTTTTGTAATAAGTTTCTCTCAGAAACCAAAATGAATATGCTCTATTATGTTATCTAGAGAGAGTACGATGAGAACTGGACATTACTGGAGTAGGTTAGTAAAGTGGGGTACTTTTATTCTTGGTTTAAGGTTTTCTCCTTTTTCAAATTGTCTTAGGTTATGCAATCTATTTCATGTCTCTAGAAATATCAAGTTTGAAATGCTATTTGTTTGTTTTGAATTAGTTGTTCTTAGGTATAGTTTTCAAATTTGTTCTATGCAATTAACCATTTTCTTTTGTGCTCTAGATCTTCCACAAGTGATTTCTAGTTTCCTTTCAAATAACTTTGTGATGAACTTATGATTTGCAGGAATAAGACTAGGAAACACATTGGATAGATGGTAAAAGACACATCTGCAAAACTCAAAGCATCCAGTGAAACAGATCAGCATACGGAATTCAATGTAAGTGTTATGTTTGTTATAAGTTTCTATCATTACCAAATGCAGATAATGGGATTCAAGTCAGCTTTTCCAGTTTTACTAGTTATAACTTTATATTTTCATTAGCTCTATTAATCCTAGCTTAATGTGCAAGCTTCTAAGATATATTCTAAACAAAACACTATGATTTTTTTCTCAACTGCTCTTTGATATGATTTTCGATTTCTCACCATGGTGCACTTCTTTATTGTTCTTATTATATCTGTATTTTCTCTTTGTTCTAGAAAATACAATTCATAGTATGGAATCCTATCTATTTTTGGTATTTGCTAAATTTTTCCCAATTTTTGTAAAACATCCATTTTTATTTTTTTTGTAGTTTCTTTTTGGTATCATTTTTTGTTCCTGGTTTTTTTTTTTGTCAGTCCCAACTTAGATTTATCATCTGATTTTATCTTGACAAATATCAGTTACAATATGTCAGTTTCAATAATTGTTTTGAACTTTACACATATATTCCATTATAACTATTTCTGTATTAGTTTGACCAATATGGATTATAATGTTGTTGTGAAAAATGAATAATTTTTCCTTAGTTTTTAATATCCTTTATGTTCCTAGTGGCCTTCCTCTCTCCCTCTCCCTCTCTCTATTTCTACCAAACATATTTATATTCCTTAAAGAATGCATCATGTTTACTAAATTAGTTTTATAAATATCTCACTTGAAGTTTATGATAAAATTATAGGAAAACAAGAAGATAGGAGATGCAAAATTTGCAAAATATTTTCAAGCTGTCCTAAAGGAGTTTCAAAAATCCCAATGGCTTGCAGCTAAACGTGAGACATCTTATACACTTTTTGTTCCACAAGTTGTTATGCCATCAAGGTTATTATGATCAATATACTAGAGTTGGTTTCTACTTGTCCTCTAATGTTGTTTCATCATCATGGTTTCCTTTATTATATATGTTGAAGTAAGAACTTAGGATGTTCTTCTTGTAATCTATTAATTATTTCTTTGTTTCGTAGTTTCTCCATAGTTATACAAATCTGAAATTTGCCACATACCAAGGAAATTTTAGAGTGTAAATATTTGTTTTCAAGCGGTGGTTTCTTCTTATCTCATATGCTTATACTTTTGATGGTTTCTTATTTTTCATCTGTGGTCACTTTCTTGCAGCTATATTGCAAGTGAAGTGGATTTTAGTCTAGACAAAACTCAGGAGAAACAAGACATTCTCATACAAACTAGGAGGTAAATTAGTACCACAAGTCTTATTCTTATTCAGCCTAACTTTACCAGATGAAAGACCAAAAAACCATTGAGTTCAAGACAAAAGTTATTAAAAGATCTATAATGTCAACATAAAGTTTCCTGATATTATAAGGTTACCGCTAAATCAGAGTAGCAAATAAAATAGTGATTGGTCAAACAAATCCTACAAACTTCAATCTTGTCTACTACAGTATACTCAAAATTACATTCGAAGACATGCAAAGAAAAAAAGGTTAAACTTTTGAAGAAAAAGCAAGGAAAAAAATTCTAAACATGTTTCATCCTTTCTTGTTATAAATTTGTACTTTATGTGACCAAGTTCATATTCAAATTTAAAAGAAACACTTCAAATTTACTTAGAATTTGACCAACAAATTTACTTTTTTTTGCAAGAGATTGTATTCATATACTTGCCTAGCACCACAAAGTGACCAGTTTCAAGAAAAATCCACATCATTGGAAGAGTGGGATGTTACTTGTAAGCCTTCATACTTATGCATATCATTCAAGCCTGTTGGAAACTACAGGGGCCTAGCTTATGTGGCACTTGCACAAACTACAGCAGGAAGCACTTTGGTTGCAGGAATAGAGCCAACCCACCAGAATGTTTCTAAGTCTCCATGAAGGCACTAGGAAATCTACATTATGATTTGAACTAAGTTTGTTTTCTTAAAATTTTGTAATTCACAAAAATAACCCCCTGTGGTAATTTTTATCAAGATTTCTTGTTTTTTGCTTACATTTTTCCCTCTAATAGCACTGATTGATTAAGTGGTCTGGAAGGGTTTCTAGATTCATGCAATTACTCTTAACTCTGTGGATATATCTATGTTCTAGAGTACACCCTCTCTTGAATTTTGATTTCTTCCTTGTTCACTGTAGAGGGTTTTGCAATTGGAGTGAGGGTTTTAGGTATCATATAGAACCTATTTACAATCAGTGTGAGTGGCGAGTAGGAAGCCCCTAGTGCTAATATCATCCTCCTTTTTTTCATTCTTGCTCTCCCATAACCATTGATTTTATAAATCTTGTAAGGTTTCCTAGAGGGTACTCATGGGTTGTCTGTCTGTAATTGGACTTCCTTCATCTTTTCTTGCTTAAAGGGGCAAGGGGAACATGGAAGCTATCATGTGAATGCAATAGGGGGATAGTTGACATGAGGTTTCATGCTTTTTAACCCTACCATGTTTCCTATAGTTCTACATGGACCAATATGTTCTAATATCCCAATTGCAATAGGTATAACCCCCCCTTCCTTCCCCATAAACCCTTGATGAGGCAGAACTAAGTTAAGGCCATGAGGAGCCTAATGCTTGGGATTCGGGTCCCCTAGAAACAATGGATCACACATAGTGAAAGTGCAAGATCTGAGTGACAGGAAAAGGAATCCACCAAGTTTGAGCGAGGTACGAGGTGCTTGCTCGACCTAAGAAGGGATGGGCACTGACCCTTGAAGCAGGGACTATGGCATTTGCATTTGGATACTGGAGGGTGAGATGAATACGATACAAAATAAGTGCAATGGAAAGGTGAGGGTTTTATGAAAATGATCATAAACCTATCAAACAAATGCTTCACATCATTCATGGAAGCAAAAAATACAATGAAAACAACTAAAAATCTAAAATTCCTTTTCAAAACACACAAATTTAACAAACCCAATATGGATTTTGTTAGATTTTTAAAATATAAGCTATATGATCTTAGAATCTTATCTGAGACAATAAAAAGCACATTAATCAATCATAAGAGACAATGGAAACAAATATTTTCCTCAAGGAAACCATAAAGGAGAAAACCCTGCAACTTCCTCGGAGATAGAATCAGCACCAAAAGTAAAACCCAAATATAGTAAGATGATCTCTCAACAGTAGTAGTCTCTCTCTCTCTTGTCCCAGCTTCTTCTTTCTCTCTTAGTTATGTACTACAACTGAGTGTGAGTGAATGTGTGTTAAATAGAGAGTCTCCCTCTCTATTTATACTAATTTCTTACTTGACAATGACTCACTAGGGCCGACTTCTCTAGGAGAGTCTAATAAACCTAGGGCCCCACAACTGTGGGGACTTTAACCCTTGATCAATAAGGAGGGTTACACTATATGACTTTACATGACTTGTTTACATTATTGAATCTCTCGATAGGAACATCGGGGCATGAAATGACTCAATTACATACATATACTTCCTAATAGAAACATCAGGGTACAATGCATAAGATATACAAGTGAATACATTCTAAAGTTACAAATACATCAACACTCCCTATTAACTAGGAAGGTATTCTCTCGACACAATTTATCAGCACAATTATTCTTCTCTATATCATTAGGATCATCATCAAGTCATATTCATCTTCAAGTCATCTTCATATTTAAGTCATTTTCATCAAGTCTGGATCATCACTGTATCATCATCAAGTTTGGATCATCACTTGATCTGGAGCATCACTGTATCATCATCAAGTCTGGAGCATCAATGGATCATCATCAAGTCTGGATCATCACTGCTGGATCGTCATCAAGTTTGGATCATCACTTGATTTGGAGCATCACTGGATCATCATCAATTTTGGATCATCACTAGATCATCATCAAGTCTGGATCATCACTAGGTCATCATCACTAGTGCTATCTCAATTCTACTCATCATAATAAGTTCTACAGAGCTATCCCTTTTTCATGCTGGTTGTAGGACTAGCCTTCATGTAGGTCTTCATCATCTTCAGCACTTATATTTGACCATGGAATGAACCATGTTAGAAAGGCCTGCCCAGCACTTACATCTGACCATGGGAGGAACACATCCAAGAACCATGTCAGAAAGGCACGCCCAGCACTCATATATGACCATGGGAGGAACACATCCAAAACCCATGTCAGAAAGGCCTAGCACTCACATCCAACCTCATCTTGTCAGAAAGGATCTGCACTTACATCCAACCTCGTCTTGTCAGAAAGGCTCTGCACTTAAATTCAAAATCATCTTGTCAGAAAGGCTTTGCACTTACATCTAACCTCATCCTACAAGAAATGCTCTGCAGTTACATCTGACCTCATCTTGTCAGAAAGGCTCTGCACTTACATCTGACCTCACTTGTCAGAAAGGATCTGTACTTACATCCAACCTCATCTTGTCAGAAAGGCTCTACACTTGCATCTGATCATGTGGGAACACATCCCACAATCACATCAAAATGGCTCTACACTTATATCTAATCATGTGGGAACACATCCCTCAATCACATCCAAATGGATCTACACTTATATCTAATCATGTGGGAACACATCCCTCAATCACATCAGAATGGATTTGCACTTATATCTGATGATGTGGGAACACATCCCTCAATCACATCAGAATGGCTCTTCACTGATCATGTGGGAACACATCCCATAATCACATCAGAATGTCTCTGCACTGATCATGTGAGAACACATCCCACAATCACATCAGAATATCTCTGCACTTACATCTGACTATGTGAAGCTCAGCCTTCCACCATGTCAGAAAGGCAAACAAACACATCAATTCCCTTTGGAGGGAACCTTGATCTAGAGAACACCAAGCTTCTCCTTGAATTACTCAAACTTCACTCTGGCTAATGGTTTGGTCAGCACATCAGCTATCTGCTCGTCCGTCGCAACATATTGGAGCTTCATTGCTCATCTCTGCACCATATCCCTGATATAGTGATATTTGATCTCAATATGCTTTGACTTATCATGGAACACTGAGTTCTCTAATAACTTCACATATCTTTGGCTGTCACAATATATACAAGTAGCATCCATCTGGAGATCAAATAAATCAGATAGTAGCTTTCTCAACCACACTGCCTCACAACTAGCTAAACAAGCTGCAACATACTCTACTTCGGTTGTACTCAGTGCCACACAAGATTGCTTCCTGCCAAACCAGGAGATCACACTAAATCCACATAACCTTCTAAGTTAATCTTCTGATTTGCCTCATACTTGATCCCATAATCAAATGTACCCTTTAGGTACCTCAGAATATGCTTTGCAGTAATCAAGTGAACATGTCTCGGATCCTTCAAGAACTAGCTCAATGTGTTCACAGCAAATAAAATAGATGGTCTTGTATTTGTTAGGTACATCAAGGACCCAATCATCTAACGATACATCGTAGCATCAACCGATTATGATGAAGTCACTCAATATCTTCAAGTTTGATGCCATAGGTGTGGTCATGACCTTGCAATCCATCATCCCAAACCTCTTCAGAATATCTACTGCATACTTCCCTTGTCCCAAGGAGATTCCATCTGCATTCTGTCACACCTCCATGCCTAGAAAGTAGTGCATCATACCCAAGTCCTTCGTTTTGAACTCGGCAGTAAGCTTCCTCTTTGTATCAACAATCAACCCATCCTCACCTATTACAAATAGATCATCTACACACAATAGGAGTATCACTGGGTTCCCTTCTTCAACCTTGTAGTAAAGGTTGGAATCCGCTTTACTTTGGGTAAATCCCAAACTAGATAGGAAGCTATCAATTCTGTCGTACCATGTCCTGGGTTCCTGCTTCAAACCGTATAGGGCTTTCTTTAACTTACACACATGAGTTTCCTTGTCATGTGTCTCAAAACTGAGTAGCTTCTCCACATATACTTCCTCTTCTACTACACCATTCAAGAAAGTTGTCTTGACATCCATCTAGTGTACTTTCCACTTCATTACTGCAGCTAAAGCAAGTACTGATCTAATGGAAGTATATCTGGATACAAGTGCAAAGGTTTCTTCGTAATATATTTCTTCTTTCTGGGAGAAACCACGAGCATCAAATCTTGCATTATATTTCTCTATGCTACCATCTGCAACATGCTTAATCTTATAGATCCATTTGGAAGTCACAACAGACTTCCCCTCTGGTCTTGGGACAACATCCCAAACATCATTCTTCATGATCGATTGATACTCTTCGATCATAGCATCTTTCCATTCTTTCTTTGCTGCCACTTCTTCATAGTTGGAAGGTTCTTTATCAATGAAGTCACATAATAAGGCTACATAACCGGAGAAGGACCTCGTTCTTTTCCTCTTTTTGTGTATCTCTTCTGGAGCCCCATATATTTCTTCACCTTGGATAGCTTCTCATACCCAAACAGGTTTCCTCTTGTGAGGATTTTTTTCCTAAGGTGGATCTACAGGTTCTTGAGGTTCTTATTCTCAAATTGCTTCATTCATGGTTGTGTCTTGAATTCTAGGTACTTTTGTTTCTTCAGGTTCTTCAGCAGGTCTCTTTCTGGATTTGTTGTAAGCTGAGTCTTCATCAAATGTTACATCCATGTTGATGTCGATATTCTTGAATCTTGGGAAGTATATTCTGTAAGCCTTTGAGCTTTCAGAGTATCCCAAAAATATACCCTTCCTTCCTGAAGGATATAACTTTGTGCTCTTTTCTTTTGGAATGTGAATGTATACTGGACAGCCAAATATTTTGAGATGACTGAATTCTGGTTTCTTGCTGAAAAACACTTCTTCAGGTGTCTTGTGTTGATGTAATTGTAACTTTAGAATGTATTCACTTGTATATCTTATGTATTATACCCCGATGTTTATTCCAGGATGTGTCTGTAATGTATTTGAGTCATGTCATGCCCCGATGTTCCGATCGAGAGATTCAATAATGTAACGAGTCATGTAAATTCATTGTGGGTAACCCTCCTATTTGTCAAGGGTTAAATTCCCCACAGTTCTGGGGCCCTAGGGTTATTAGACTATCCTAGAGAATTCGATCCTAGGTTAGTCATGGTAAGTTGGGGCAATAGTCCCCACTATTTTGTTAAGGATAACCCTCCTTGTTGGTCAAAGGAGGCAAAGTCCCCACAAGTTGTGGGGCACTAGGGTTATTAGACACACCTAGAGAAGTCATCTCTAGTAATTAATTGTTAAGTGAGGCCAACATGTTGGAGTGGGGTTCAAGTGAATGAAAGAATATAAATAGAGAGTGAGCCTCTCTATTTATCACACACACACTCAGTCATTCGGGCGCATGAGTGAGAGAGGAGAAGCTCTCTCAGTGTGAGAGAGAGAACAAGTTGTGGAGATAATCTTTTCTGTTTTTGAGTTTTAATACTGCCATTGGTGCTCGTTCTATCTCTAAGGAAGTTGCATGGTTTTCTCCTTTATGGTTTCCCTGAGGAAAATTCTGTGTCTCTTGTCTCTTATGTTTTATTGTTGTGCATGTTATTCTCTCAGTTAAAGATAATAAGTTCATAATGCTAGCTTGAATGATAAAAATCTAACATGGTATCAGAGCTAACCTAAGAAGAATACATTGTGCAACTGAAAAATCTAGGGCTTCTTACTTTTTTGGTCTCTCTCCACAATCCATCAGCAAAAGTATGCTAGGCTAACTCTCCATTGAAGGGCGCATCTTTCTGTCAAAGCGGAATTCAATTTCGAGCATTTTCAGTTTTCGGTGTGGGAAATTAGGGATTTCTACAGAAGAGAAATTTTTGAGTGAGCCCGGCATAGGATTTTTCTCCTCATCAAAATTGAATTTTAGAGACCTGGATCAAGATTTTCGATTGGGTGAAACTCCAGGAAAGTCAAACCCTAGTTTGACCCCGAGCTGTAAAAACCCTAAATACTAAAACTAATAAGTTTTGGTACATTCACTATATCTCAAGATTGGAGAAGGCTCAGGTTCTACAAATTTCATAGGTCACATATAAAATCCTGATGTACACTGTATCGAAAGTTCAACCTCGGATTCGCTATATTTTGGGAGATATGATCCCTCCAAGTTAGGGTTCCAGCCTCTTCCAGGATTCATCCCTAAACAGAACACCTCGGGAGAATTGCTATATCTTGGGCTACAAAGGTCAAAATGAATTTTTTTAATATGTTCTAAAAAGAGAACAGACTATAATTTCTATGGTCTGAGGTTCAAACCTAGAAGATGAAACAATGACATGTGGAAGTTCGTACAACTTCACTGTTCTGAAAAGTCCTATAACATGTCACCATGGGAAAATGATCGTAAGTCCCAATTGGTGAAACCAATTATAATGAAACTTATGGTGTTGGAACAAATACATGTTGAGGCTACATCAGTTCAAAGTTTTATATATACAGGAGCATTAACTTTAGAGGTACCGCAGAAATAGTATTAGGCATTTCTGCATAAGAAATTGGAAAACTAGGGCTTCCTATTCTGGGAGCTTCCCTCCACTGTTTTCAGAAAAGGAGTACAATGGATAGCTCAACTTGAAGAGATCTATATTTTTATCCAATTAGATCTGAAAGATTCCAAGTTTTGAAAATTAAGGTTTCTCTAACAAACCCTAGATCAGCCAGCTCTGAAACCAGGACGGACACCTCAAATCAGTAAGATCTAATCTTTTGTTATTTTCATTTGAGGTTCTCATTTAAAAGTGATCTATCACATCAGCTTGATGATAAGCTTGGTGAATATGACAACTTCCAAGCATGGAAGTATATGATCTCTCTGAAGAAATGAATTGGACACCTACATAAGTAGAGAGATTCCAGTTCCAGAGGGAGATGAGGATAAAAGCCTTACACAAGAAGAACTTGGTCAAGGCCAAGAAGATCATTGTTGATTCAATCACAGATCAACTTGTACCACAAGAGTCTTCCCTAAAGACACCGAAGATGTTTGATTCCTTGATCAAGCTATTTGAAGGGAAGAATATAAATTGGAATATGACCTTAAGAAACTAGTTGAAGAATGTGAAGATCCAAAATGTAGAACAACTTGAAACGATAGAAGAAGAAATGGAGAATGCAGAAGTTGTGATAACCTCCTTGAATGGCCTCCCAGGATCATGGGATTCATTCATTCAAGGAATGTGTGCCAGATGGAAGTGATTTTTCAACAGACTCTAGGAAGAAGAAGAAGATCGACTCACAATAAGAGAAGAGAAGATCAAAGAAACTGAAGATCAAGCTCTCACCATCCAAAGAAGATCCCTCAAGAGATGAGGAATACGAAGGACTCAACTCTTGAAGAAAATCTTGTCCATCTTAGCATTTGGATAATAAATGATGAATGAAGAATATGATGAAGCTAAAGGATCAAGAAGGAATCTACCCATGAAACAAATAAAGATAAGTATTCAATTGTCATTTCATGATATTGTTTTGATTATGCATTTGTTTATATTCAGTTGATGTATTATGCATGATAGAATGTTTGCATTAATGACAGTATACTACTAATATGCATGTAATGGGTAAGTACCTCATGGTGCTATAAAACTCTCCATTGCTACTTATATAGAATGAAACCTTTTTGCTAACATATTGGATTAGTGCACAATCTCAATGTTGTCCTGGTAGAGATGGAAGGCATGTAAAAAGTTTTCGTGAGATATGTGTAGCAAGGATTTCTCCATTGCTATAGGGCAGGAATGGCTACCTTCTGTCTATAGGATGGAAGGATAGGTTCCTGGTGGTGAATGCAAAGAAAAATAAATAGAACTGAAATACAAGATAGAAATCAAAGAAAAATGAAACCCCTCTGCACACAAGGTTATGGGTTAAAGACCTCCGAGACCCTGCATACAACAATGGAGACCTGCAAGAACATGTTAGGCTATAAACCTGCAAGCAAATAGATGTTAGTAAAAATCAAATAAACAAAATTTAAAAAAAATTATACCTTCTTTTGGTGGAAATGGGCCACCATGCCCTAGCTTGGAGAAGCACCTCCCTTGGCAATGGGGGAGGTATGGCTCAAAGTGAAGATGGATGAGAGGGAGTGTGGGTGGCTTGAGAGGCAAATGGTCTCAAGTCATCCACTTGGGCAGCATAATAGTATGCAAGAGAGATGTGTTTTAGAGTGAACCCCACCCCTCCTTTTATAGCTTTTTGGGGGACTTTTAGGGTTTTAAGCCCTTGGTCAGGGCTTTAGCCCCTTCCACCCTAACTTTAGCTCTTTTTAGAGTTTTAGGCTCCTTTGAAGGGTTTTATCCCCTTTTTGGAGGCTTTAGCCCTGAGGAGAGTTATTTAGGCCCTTTTTTGGGGTTTTTAAGCCCTTTTACTCATTTTTAAGCCTTTTTAAGGGTGTGGGGGTCTAATGGGGTGTTACGAGGGTCGTGAATGGGTGTCCTTGGGTGGTGTATGTTGGAGACATTTACCTTCATACTCACTCCTTTGGTCAAATTGGCCTAGTTAAACCACTATCCTAAGTTTAATTGACATCAGTGGAGCATTAATTACCATCATCCCAGTCACTCCCATGCCTACCTATAGTCAAGGAGGCTAATTTAGCCTTTCCTACAGTCAAGGAGGCTAACTGGAGCACTCCAGGGGTGATCTGTGTGACATTCATGCACCTAATTGCTAACTGGGGGTTACTTTCAGTTAAACCAATCAGTTACAGTCAGTTAAGGCGCATCCATTCATTAAATATATTATTTAATGATTATTTATTATTATTTTAATGAACTGGAGTGAACAAGGCGCCTTCACCAACTTCTGATGGTCAGTTCTGCTTTAGTTAACCTCATCAGGGTTTATTGGAGTCATGCAGTACTATCACTTGATGATTGAATTGCTATGACATGTGTTTGATCTCCTTCAGTTGAGATTAAGTCATTTATTGCACTCCAACTTCAGTTAGGGTTTGGTGAGTCAATTAGGGTTTTGGTCAAGTGGTTAACTGAGTGAGATTGCATGGCAAAGAGTCAGTTAAGCTAGACTCACTCATTGAATTCAAATTGTCCCTTAGGTATTCGAATTCTTCATTGAGTTAAACCATTGCTCATGCATGGTATTGTAATCCTTTATTGTTCATATAATATACAGAGAGGAAACCTATTGGTATTTCCAGTTATTTCCAATTCATGAGTATTTGTTAATAATTCTTTGATGATTTTGATTCTTACCTGCAAGAAAATGTTAGGCCATAAACCTACAAGCAAATAGATGTTAGTAAAAATCAAATAAACAAAATTTAAAAAAAATTATACCTTCTTTTGGTGGAAATGGGCCACCATGCCCTAGCTTGGAGAAGCACCTCCCTTGGCAATGGGGGAGGTATGGCTCAAAGTGAAGATGGATGAGAGGGAGTGTGGGTGGCTTGAGAGGTAAATGGTCTCAATTCATCCACTTGGGCAGCATAATAGTATGCAAGAGAGATGTGTTTTAGAGTGAACCCCACCCCTCCTTTTATAGCTTTTTTGGGGACTTTTAGGGTTTTAAGCCCTTGGTCAGGGCTTTAGCCCCTTCCACCCTAACTTTAGCTCTTTTTAGAGTTTTAGGCTTCTTTGAGGGGTTTTATCCCCTTTTTGGAGGCTTTAGCCCTATGGAGAGTTATTTAGGCCCCTTTTTGGGGGTTTTAAGCCCTTTTACTCATTTTTAAGCCTTTTTTAGGGTGTGGGGGTCTAATGGGGTGTTACGAGGGTCGTGAATGGGTGTCCTTGGGTGGTGTAGGCCATGTAGAGATGAGTGAGGGATTTTTTGGGTTAAAATATTGCCCCCTGATGTGTCAGGGTAGGAGCTCATCGTATGGTCGACAGACATCATAGGATTTGCTACGTAAAGGTGGTGCTTCCAGGGTTGGGGCATGGTGGCTTTTGGTTTTTGTATTAATATGGTTCCCATCAATGGGTGAGATAAAAACAATGTGTGACATGTATATAGATGAGATGGGAATCCCCATGCTCATGACAATGTCAAAAGAATAATTTGATCTATGCTCTAAAATACAAGACCCGATCATATACAACTGATGATACAATAATGGTTGCCTCAAATGTGAGGCTGAATACAATACTGATCTAGTACATTGGACCCATGGAATTCTCATGGAATGCTATATTTTCATGACTAACGGTCTGCTGGATCTGGAATGGTACATAGTTGTATGGACTCATTGATTGAGAGTCAGAGTCTCTATGGTCCAAGTATGTTGCATCAATCATAAATCTATATAGAAGCACTATTGGGGATTCTGAACACTATCTCCAATGCAACCCAAAAATCACAAGGGACATAACCTGTTTTAGGTCCCTCAAGTGGAATCATCAATGTGGTAGATTCAGGTGACATCCAAGGTCTTCGACCAAGTACTGTGCGGACTAAACCCTGTACGAATCTCAATGGTATGATGATGTAGTTGGAGTCGTGAGAAACAACCATCTCGAGAGGCACTAAGGACTCCTCTCAAGTGGTCCAAGGAACTCATCAATGAGGTTAATGAAACCAAGATACAGGGACCTTTGGGTCGATGCTCTGGAATATGTGTGTTGTCATCGACAGAGGGAGACATGCCCCTGGTCAAGGAAATGATGTTTCCTTCACCAGAAGCGTGAGGGAGATAACCAAAAGATGTGAGACAATCTGAGGATTGGCCCACTGAATGGGGGGGGGAAGGGAAAGAGTTTAAAAGGGACATAGGGAGTGTAGTAGACTCAAAATTCCTTTGTTCAGAGTATGACGATAGGGCAGACCAGGTAGCAAATGAAAATAACTCATGGGAATGGGATCATAGCTATAATACCGAGAATGTCACTGCAGATGGGAAATACTTGGAGGAGGTGGACACTTTTTATATTGATGGGATACAAGGAAGACACATTGTAGAGTACTCTGAACAAAGGTGACCCAATGTGGGAATGCTACCAAACTATTTTCTATGGGTTGGTGTCTAGCGACACCGTTGTGGTATGATCTCGTGGATTTTTGGTGAGCCCAAGAAGGTAAATGCTCAATGGTGATTTCAATTTTAGAGAGTATGAAAGCACGAAGAAGACTCTAGTGGGGGCTATTTTTCATTGGTAGTCTCTTGTGCCCGAAAGAGGATAAAAGTATACATAGGAGAGCTCACTCATCCTGTAGGGGATGAGATACTTCTTTACCGTTGGTAGTCCAATCAGGCTGAAAAAGGTTAAACTTATACTAACTGGACGGTCATTTAGATACTTTTACAAGCATGAACGAAACCAAGTTTGCTCGACAATCATTTCTTAATGAGAAGGTTGGAAAAGAGCTTAACGACAGCCTATAGTGAGCTTTTTCGTAAGGTGTGGCCCCTTTGTCCGAGAAAGCATAAAAGTATGTAGAGGGGAACGGTCTTGGCTTGAATGTGCCAAGGAGGTCCTTTTCAATTGATGGTCTATATGGTCTGCAAAAAGAGGTAAATAAGACGATGTAGACACCCTTTCCTATATTTTAGTGAGCGGGAAAGGAAGCAACTGCGCTCGGCTATCTTTTCATTATTTTAAGGAGTCAGAAAAGAGCTTAAACGAAACTCCATTATGGTCAACCGATTGCGGTGGAAAAAGTGGTGCCCCATATCGAGACTGTGGAGAATGGTCCAAAGGTCATCCATGCAGTATGGATAGAGCAGAAGGATCTCAAATATACAAGTACATGCATGGGATAGATCGCGACAGAGGCTCCCAAGTTGGTGCGGTAGAGGCACGTAAACCAAGGTGGCTCTCGGATAGAGGTCAGGAGAGCATGTGTGTGTGTTGTGGTGGATGGACTTGACTACATGTGATTTGAGTGCAAGGCCGAGGGCACTTATATGTGAAATACATGCAAGAGAAAGAAATCATTTTGTTGACAGTGGTCCAAAGTTCCGCGTAAGGTGCGGTGAATAGAAAAGACAACTATGTATTAAAAATACAAAACAAACTAAAGAATGGTAACCCTTAACAGGAGGTGGCCCAAAAACTCACATGAGTAGCGGTAGGGGAGTGTGATACAAGTACAGGTCCATATACACTTGCATCATCATGTCATGGCTTGTGGATCGAGGTGAATTATGGGAAATGGTCCCAAAATTTGTTTGTTAAACATGAGACGATGGTCTCATTAGGATATTTGAGCCCGGAGGTGTGAGAGGTGTCTCGAACCGGTTCCAGGTGACTTTGGATTAATAGATGATAGTGCTGCCCCTGCATGGGGGTCTTTGATTTGTGGTAAAAACATTGCAAAATAAAAAAGGGGAAAAACTATGCTATAAGGGACTCATAGTGGTTATATCAGACATAGAATCTCTTAAGGTGGAGCCCGTTGCTTAGCTTCTTCAAGAGTCGACCATCTGAGTCAGCGAATAGGTATGCCCCCTTGCCGAGACGAAGGTCATTGGCAAGGCGGGGTGATGGAATCTCATCTTTTATGGAAAGAACAAATTCCACACTATGGTTTAAAGGGAATGGGGTAAAAACAGAGGCGGTCTTACAAATCTCTCTGTCATTGCATAAGTGGTGTCATGATAGATCAGGTGGATCTTCCACAACCAATGAGATGAAAGGGAAACTAGTGCTAGAGATCATGTAAATGGTATTGGTTATGGCTTTTGTGGCCTTGCCCCCAATCTTTGTTGGAGGAAGAGGGGAAGGCCTAGAGACAGGAGGATTATTTGATGGACTTGGAGGTAGGTGAAACATCATCTCAATTGGTTGGACATGAGTCAACACATCTTGAGGCCTTAGAGTTAGGGTAGGTGGTTCAAGGTGCCACACAGGATCTCCTACTATGAAATCCCATAGATTGAAAGTTTCCAAGATAGACTTACTCATGATCCTGGATGGTAGGAAAAGGAAAAGGAAAAGAACAAGGAAAAGGATCGTGTTGATCAGGAATGAACCCCAATGTTTCCCTGGTAACTGAGGTTGCGGCTATGGATGGGGAAAAAATAGAAGAGACAGGTTTGATGGACCATCGATGATGGTGGAGACAATTGGGTCAGTTGAACTGGACATCATGTAAATGGACATGGTGTCTGAAGAAGGCGGTGGGGGGTGGACTTCTTCAATCAAAGTGATCTCAGACTCAACGGAATGTTGATGGACGTCAGCTAGAGCCATTCGAAATTCGGGCAAGTCTTGGAAATGGTGAGAGAAATGGCCATACAAGCCGCAAAGGGTGTGTTATAACTAGATCTTGTTCTTAGTTTATATGTTCCTTTTGTCCTAATTTTCAATTGTTGGTTTAAAATGATTTTATATTTTATGTTGATTTTAAGAATTTTTGACAATCAATAATTTTTGTTGGAATTGATACTTTTAATGGTTGAATCATTTCATTATTTTAGTTTTAAGGTTTGTCTTTTGGGCTTATTAGTTAATATGTATATCTTTAAGCTTTCAAAAAATTATAATAAAAGTTCATTCCAAGTTTTGATTTATAATTTAACTCTCATTTTTGAGTCATTTGTCAAATATTTTCATGAGGAGATTCCTGTAGTAGCTCTGTTTTTCCTGTTTTTGTCATTTTCATTAGGAGCATATTATGAGGAGCTGGAAATGAATTCAAGAAAACCAAAAGAGGTTTTTGTCCACAATAGAATCATTCACAAAAACCTCTCTCATTTTTGCAACAGATCTTATCGGTTGAGATATTCGAATTCATCTTTGTGGCCTATTTTCAGGGTTTGAATTATTTAATAATTTCTTGTTTTAGTCACAAATTTGCAGAACATATTCCGATCAATTGAATAGGAATTTTTAAAAACCAAGAGATTTTTTTGTTTATAACATACTCATTTAAAAACACCTCTCTCATTTTTTACACAGGTTTTCCGGATCGAGAGATATGAAGGCGTCTTTGAGACCCAAATTTCCAGAAATTCACCAAATTTCCCCAAATCCGATTTGCTATTTTTGGGTTAATTATCTTTAAAGATTTTGAGTTATCATGTAACTAATTGATGTAACTGTTTCAAATTTCAACCTAGAAGGTAGTTATGGAACTACTTTACTTTTGCAATGATAAAAGGAAGACAAACATACAATTTTGAGGGGGGGATTTTTCACTCAAGGAGAGGCTTTGGAGCTTTGATTTCTCAAGCTAGAACTTATAGCTCTTATGTAAGTGGATGACTGTTATTGATTATATATAAACTGATAAGCCCTTTTACCTATCATGCTTTTTCATTTCTAATCTGTTTGATTGCTCAGTCTACAATTTCATTTCTTGTTTAAGTTTTATTCATGTAAATGCTTGTAGCCTGTGGGTGGAATTAGTATTTCATGTGTAATGTTTATGGCTTATTGGGATGTGTTTGATCCCCAGTTCTGTATTAGTTTGTGGATGTTTATTTCCTCCTTGATTGATGAAGTTTTCAACCAAAACCATAAAAACCTATTTTATTTAATTTTACTTTTGAGATTGTGTTGGCTTGTTCTTCTGGTAGTCTAAGAACAATTTATGGCACAAACATCTTTGGCGCCATTGCCGGGGACGAAGCTAGAGTATATATTCCCTGGCATATCATTATTCTTCTAATTTTGAGAGGTGAACAAAGTCAGAAAATATTTTAGACTACAATTTTTCACCAGTGACTCCATGATTAAAGATTCCACTGCAAGGAGAATTTTGTTGATAGAAAAATGAAGAAGCCAAATGGAAAGACGAGATATCAGCTTGTTACTTTACTCCATGAGGTTTTGTTCTTATTCATCAGTTCTTTCCTATCTTTCCCATTGCATGTCAAAAGAATTATTTTTTGTTTTGTCTATTCCGATGATCATAAACCTTCAAGTATATATCCCACTTTGGAAGAAAATCTGCATTCTTCTTGTGTTATTGATGTTGATCCTATTCCTTCATTTGAAATATATGCTCAGCACGATATACATATACCCATATCTCTTGAAGCTGATTATTCTGGTCATCTTGTAGAGAATAAAGCTGATCTATTACCTTCTCCCATCACTGCTGAAACTTCCGAACAGCTGGTTGAACCTCATTTTCAACTCACATATTTTCAGTCTAGACTCAGACAGATGATGTTTAAACCTCTTAGGCTAACATATCTCTTACATCCTTACCCTTCCTACTTTGTTGAATATCTTCCCCATTTTACTGGAAAATACCATATTACAGCAGAGAAGCATTTAGAATCTTTTCATAATTTCATTGATAATTTTGAAATCATGCATGAGGATGTTGTCATGAGGTTATTTTTGAAGTCCTTTGCTGGAGATGTTGGGTTTTGGTTTCGAAATTTAAAAGCTGATTCAATTGGATCATGGGAAGAGTTACATGATATCTTTTTGAAGTATTTGGGTAAGAATAAATCTTATGATCAATTTCTTTCCGAATTTTATAGTTTGAACACAGGGGATTCACTTATAGACCAATATCCTATCACGTTAGTTCATATTGTGGGTTTTAAAATTATCAAAAATTGAACCAATATATTGCAGATATTGGGGGGGATGAGGGGTTTAAGGTGGGGGTGGGTAGGGTGGTTTATAAGGATTGAGGTATAAAAAGGGGTGGAGAGGAGGTTTTAAGTATTGAGAGGGGGTTTCAACAAAAAGAATTTGGGGCAATATCATTAGAAATTAAGGGTATTCTTTAATATCCCACGATCACACGTGCTCTGTGAGAGGTTCACTAAGTGAAGTCCCCGTGAGTTTGAAAAGGGAAAATGATGAGCCAGTTACTAAATTTAATTGGAGGTTTCAAATTTTTTATATCAGTATGCCTACGGAGATCAGACCTTCAGAAAAACTTGCTATGGTATATTATGTTATGGCTCAACATTTAGATCTTGTCTTGTTCCTGTTAGAAAGAAAATCATCATCTTTAAGACAATTGTTTGAGGATGGAAAAGGAGTGGAGGAGAACATCCAAGCTTGCAAAATGCTTCAAGATCAAGCTCATGTTGAAGATATACAAGCTTATGAATAGGAAGAAGAACGTAGGTATCATTCAGATTTAAGACAGTTTTCTTCATCATTTTTAGATTTTCATATGAACAAGGATATAAATGATGCTTGTGTTGATTCTTCATATCAGTTTGCTGACTTTTTCGATGATAACATACTTTCAGTGGATTATAGTAGAAATTTCTTAGTTCCTGCTATGAGATTATCATGTTATGAAGAAGAAGTTGCTACTCTTCAACCTCTTACTATTGATATAAGAAACAAGTTGCCATTCTTGACTTATGGTCACTTTCAGAATTTTATTTGTACAAGTTTTGATCAAGGGTTTTATTTAAAGGTCGAGAAGCAGTTTGAAAAGCCCTTGGTTTCCATTCTTGATCCAAAGTTTAAAAAGAAGAGCAATGGAGAGGAAGAGAATGCTTCACTTTATGATGAATATAATGAAGACATTGAAGTTTTAAATCAGAAATTTCATGATCCCGTGGCTTCTTGGATGGAGTTGTATTTTTCAAAGGTTTCTAATGCTCCATATTTTGGCATACTTCTTATTTCCAGTCATAAGTATCAGCTGCCTACAAACTCTTTATTGCATTTATCACATATTTTGTGGGTTTTCTCAAATAGTAGCATGCATGAAATCATGATTCTCAGTCAAATGGTTTCTTGGCTTCACTGGAAGTATGATTACACTTGATTGGGTCGTTTCCTCCAATTAGAAGTAGGAGTAAATATCAGAATAAGCTCGCTATACGAGCATGTAGATTCTTTTCAGTATGCTGGTTTGTAGCAGTATTTTTTCATTTCATAGGTATGCATTCAGAGTTTGACAAAGTTGCAGAGATTTGGTAAATGACTCCATCACCCAATGAATAAGGCATAAGGTCTACAGGTTCTTGAAGCCTCACAAGGAGGACTTCATCCCGCAGCAAGAGCCAGATGTTATAAATAGATCTTGTTCTTAGTTTATCTGTTCCTTTTGTCCTAATTTTCAACCGTTGGTTTAAAATGATTTTATATTTTATGTGGATTTTAAGAATTTTTGACAATCAATAATTTTGGTTGGAATTGATACTTTTAATGGTTGAATCATTTCATTATTTTAGTTTTAAGGTTTCTCTTTCGGGCTTATTAGTTAATATGTATATCTTTAAGCTTTCAAAAACTTATAATAAAAGTTCATTCCAAGTTTTGATTTATAATCTAACTCTCATTTTTTAGTCATTTGTCAAATATTTTCATGAGGAGATTCCTGTAGTGGCTCTGTTTTTCTTGTTTTTGTCATTGTCATTAGGAGCATATTATGAGGATATGGAAATGAATTCAGGAAAAACAACAGAGGTTTTTGTCCACAATAGAATCATTCACAAAAACCTTTCTCAGTTTTGCAACAGCTCTTATCGGTTGAGAGATTCGAATTCATCTTTGTGGCCTATTTTCAAGGTTTGAATTATTTAATAATTTCCTGTTTTAGTCACAAATTTGCGAAACATATTTTGATCAATTTAAAAGTAATTTTGAAAAACCAATAGAGGTTTTTGTTTATAAAATAATAATTTAAAAAAACCTCTCTCATTTTTTACACAGGTGTTCCGGATCGAAATCTATGAAGGCGTCTTTGAGACCCAAATTTCCAGAAATTCACCAAATTTCCCCAAATCCGATTTGCTATTTTTGGGTTAATTATCTTTAAAGATTTTGAGTTATCATGCAACTAATTGATGTAACTATTTCAAATTTCAACCTAGAAGGTATTTATGGAACTAATTTACTTTCGTAATGATAAAAGGAAGACAAACATACAGTTTTGAGGGGGGGATTTTTCACTCAAGGAGAGGCTTTGGAGCTTTGATTTCTCAAGCTAGAACTTATAACTCTTATGTAAGTGGATGACTGTTATTGATTATATATAAAATCATAAGCCCTTTTACCTGTCATGTTTTTTCATTTCTGATCTGTTTGATTGCTCAGTCTACAATTTCATTTCTTGTTTAAGTTTTATTCATGTAAATGCTTGTAGCCTGTGGGTGGAATTAGTATTTCATGTGTAATGTTTATGGCTTATTGGGATGTGTTTGATCCCCAGTTTATCCAATTTGCATGATTCAGTTCTGTATTAGTTTGTGGATGTTTATTTCCTCCTTGATTGATGAAGTTTTCAACCAAAACCATAAAAACCTATTTTATTTAATTTTACTTTTGAGATTGTGTTGGCTTGTTCTTCTGGTAGTCTAAGAACAATTTCTGGCACAAATAGGGTGCAAGCATGGTTTGTTCTCAATGCCTTGTTTTTTACTATTGGCGTGGTTGGGAGTTCAAACACGGGGATGTTTTTGTTTGTCCATGGCATCTAAATGTGCACGAATCATTAGAATTTCAGGGCAACTCTGAGTTGGATGGCCCTATTGCTCACAGAAGGTGCAAGGAGAGACTTGTTCTGGTTCTGCGGTGGCTTTCGCATTCTTTCCCATGGCCCTTTTTGGGTGGGGCGGTGCAGGTGTGGCAGTTGGATTTTGTGGTCTGGTTGGAGGGAGAGACTCCACCGCAATGGGTTGCACCAGGGTTAAAACAACCTGGGGCATTGGTGGATGAGTTGGTGGATCGAGATACCATATCGAAATTCCCAATGTGAAGTTAGGTAGGCTTAAGGTGGCCATTACCGGATTTCTCATGACACCAGGTGGGGGAAAGAGGAAGGGAATCATATGGATTGGATATGAGCCCAAATAACTCCCTGTTGGTTGCATGTGCGGATGTGTTTGTGGTTGCGGTTGTGTGTAATGCTGCTGTTGTGGGTGATGTTGCAGCTGTGAACGATGTTGTGGTTGTGGTTGGGGCTGTGGTTGTGGTTGTTGTTTGGGTGCAGCGGTGCTTGATGAGACCATGCACAAGTCCACGGTTTCATTTTGTGTCAGTGGTGGTGACACTAATGGGAAAGGAGCCATCATGGTGGGATCAGAAAACAACCCAGGGACCACATTCAACAATGGGTAGGCTGGTGTGTTGTCAACCATAGTGTTTATTACAGGGATGACATTAGCATGTGTGGTCACCCCTTGTGGCTCAATGGTGGTGATGGTAGTGATAATGTTGGCAGGTGTCGTTAACCCTTGCGGATCATGATAAGTGAGTTAATCAACCATCACAATCTTCCCTTCGTGGGGGGACATCATGAGATGGAAGACAATTGATGTGACTGCTCTCATGGCATACATATAAATTCTTTTGAGGAGAAGGTTATAGTCCAGTTGAGCATTGACGACCTCTATGTCGATTAGCACTATCTTCCCGGCTAATGTGATAGGGACATGGGGGAGGATTCCTTGGGCTTTAGTGGGATGTCCATCATAAGCCCACAGAGTTGTGGAGGATGGTTGTAGAATTGGTGATCCAAGTTTCTACCAAACTAGGGTGGACATAATGCATGTGGATTCCCCCTCATCCACTATACACCGGTGCACAACCAAGTTCCGAATAGACACCAAAATTTGGAAGGCGATGGTGGATGGCATGCGTGGTTCTTCATTCTCCGTGTCGAATGTGATCGACTTGGAGTCGAAGGGGTCTATTTCCCCAAGGGCGGTTAGTAAGGATTTCTGTTGTGTTAGGCATGTTTTAAGTACCTCAAGAGCGGACATGGCGGTTGGAGTTTGGGCCAAACATCCACAATGCTATAGCTGACTGCAGCTCTAGCCGTGGTGTTATTGGCAATCCTGCATATGGGGGGGCATGGGAATGGGGGTAACTGAAGAGGTAGGTTAAGTATTTTGGACATTGATTCCACTGATGTGTCAGCGGCTTTGGTGGTGGTACCGTACTGATTCCATCCGGTTTGCATGTTGACCTCTTCAGTCGTCATGGCTAGCAGGTGATGAACACCTGTTTCGGAAGTGGGAGGTGCCCCCGAAGCATTGGTATTGGCCTAGGGAGGGGGTGCGATTGCCACCAATCCTTGTACTAGTAGTGGGTTTTGAAGCACCATGGGGGGAGGTCCTTATGGTGTTGAGTTGGGTTGGGCTTGATTTGTAGTGTTGGCGGCCTGTTGAACTTCGTTCTGAATGGCCTGCTTAGCACAACCCATGAGGAGACACTCAAATGTGTAGTGCCCATAAACATCATAGAGTGTGCATGGTTGGTTTTTGTGCAACAGAGCGTTGCATCTTGGTGTGTTTTGTCGTTGGGGGTTTTGGGCTGGCCGTTTTGCCGTGGCCTTATTGGGAGGATTTGGTTGTTGACCACCTCCCTGTGATTGGTTGTTGGCTTGGTTCTAGGGCCGATTATTCCTAGCTTTCCTTTGTTGATTATTGGGGGCACGATGGTTGGGACAGTTTTTTTATGCAAACACTTGTCCCAACGGAGTGGGTGGAGCGGGGGCGGAGGCTTGAACTAGTTGCACTGGTGGTGCATAGTAGATTTGTGGGGGTGGTGGTGCCACAAATGTGGGCATTTTCCCCACATACTACTGTGTTAGCCAAGCCATGTCCTGAGCCTACTGTGGTGGCATAGGCTGTGCATAGGAAGTTGTTGCTCTGGACTGGGACATCATTCTGACATAGTCTGGAGTTTGGTTCTGGTAAGCAACACTAGTAGTATTGCTTGGTTGTAGTGGAGCTACAGGTGGTGTCAAACGGTGCTATGGCTATTGGGAGACTGAGCCTATGATGCCATCTGCAGCATGGGATGCCCCCGGTGCATCCTGGTAGGAGGTACCCAGGTAGGGAGCATCTAGAATGATGGTGTACAGGTATCCAGACTGAGCGTAGATCAGGTCAAACTGTTGGGATTTCAGTATGGCCTATTCTTCAGATTGGGGACGTTTGGATGCGATGTCCTTTGCTATGGGTGGGGTTAAGGTCTTGAGGAACCAATCCAAGAAGATCCTGTCATCAAGTTGGATTTTACACAAACTATGATGTCACCACCATTCATGGATGTGGTTGGTTATATGTGTCATAGTGCTCTGACGGCAGGATAGCAGGATCTCCAACTCTTCATCATATCTAATGGGGAGTTGGAAATACCGTAGGAACATGAAAGCTAGGGAGTTGAAATTTGGGTACTTGGCTTGTGGTAGCTCAATGTACCATTTGGCCACAGCACCTGTAAGGGTGCATTGGAATAGCCTCAGTCTGATGGAATCGTCTACGATGCTATTTGACAAGCACCACAGATGGAATGTCATAATATGATTTTGGGGACATTCCCCTGCCTTGCCTTCAAACTTGGGAATGTCTGATGGCAACTTGGTTGGCCTGGGTGGCAAGAACGCTTGGTGGTGAATGGGGTCATTTGTTAATCGAGCCAAATCAGGCAAGTTAAGATGAGCCATGAAAGGTAGATTTGACCCCAAGTTGATATGAGATGGGGCAGCAATGGTGGTGGGGTTTACAAGTGCGTGATGCATCTGCACAGCTGGGGGTACTTACGGTGGCACCATTGTGGATGGGCCAATGCCCCCAAGTGTGGTGGGAGGAACTGTGTGGGTGGAGGGGAAATTTCCCCCATGCATGACAGTAGGGGCAATGTAAGTGGATGGTCCACTGCCCCCCTGTGTGGCAAGAGGAGCTGTGTGTGTGGAGGGGCCACTACCCCTGTGTGTTGCAAGTGGGCCAGCTTGGATGGTCACTATGGGTGGTGGTAGCTCACTGATGATAGTTTGCATGATTGTGCTTGGGCCACCTGCAAGGTTATTGGTGACAGGTTGTGGTATGGACATGGGTCCACTTGCTATGGTTATGCTGGAAAATGGATCCAGGTTGGCACCAGCCATGGGGCTTGATGGTGCAGTATGGAGGTCTGGTTCAAACTAATATGGATCTAAATCTGAATCAGAGGCTGTGTGGCCTTCTGATGGTGTAGGAGATCACTAAGAATGGTTTCGACGATGTCGGTTTAGTGTTCCAAATTCTGGTGGTTCGCCTCTTAGGATTGAGGAAGAGTGTGAGGGATCAATTGTGTTAGATGTTTATCAAACTGATGGGAATGATGTTTGGACCCCAGTTTCAATGGCTTCCTATTGGCTGGAGGTGGTCACTCAACCACCAAGACTTCCAGAAGACAACGCTTTGCTTTTTCCTCACAGGCATTTCTACTCAATCGGTGGGGGTCGTTGCCCATTTCGCTTGGTAATTCCTCTCGGTGGCCAGCTACTTTGGGGTTCCCATGGTACTCCTCATAATGATTTTCTAGGCAGAGCCCAAGTACTTCCCACGATTGAAGCAGTCAGGGACTTATGTCCTCAAAGATTGTAGATTGTTTGAACTTAGTGTAAATTGATCAATTTTAAGGCTCTCTCAGTGTCATGAACTGAGTTGGGTTGATTACTTGGTATGGTGTATTTGTTTTTCTATATTTCTAGTATTTGGTAGCTGAAAATGGTTTATGAATTCATCATATTATGGTAGATTTCATGTCATTGTGGATGCAAGCATTGAGTAATCAGGAATTTGTAAATAGATACATTTTTAACCCTGAATGCTGATGGCCTAACTAGATGACTACCTTACACTGATATTCCTCTTTAACCAAGAGAAAGTGTTGGGCTCTCAACACAATGGGACTAAGCCCATCCATAGATCCACATGTCACCTCCCAGATGCAAGGTTGGTCAACAGGGAGGACGCTTAGAGCCATGAGAATCCCTCCTTCTCTACCCCCTCTACCTTCCAGGTCATCCAGTTTTAATGGTTTTAGAATAATATTCAATGAAGGGCCTAGGACTATATGAGCTTCCCTTTGTCATATCCCAGAATATCCTGGAGGGTGATGAGTGGGTAGAGGAGGAAGGGTAAGAAAGACTGTTAATTTTATTGTCAATTTTAGTTAAACTACATTCAATAACCCATTGAGTATTTAACTTACACTTTGTTATGTAAATGAAATTGCAATAAAATGAAACAGAAATAGAAATGAAATGGTTCAGCTGGACAGAGGCGGCTGAGCCGCATTGACAGTCTCGATAAAAGCAAACAGTGAAGCCCAAGAATGGGTCGTGCACTTGTAAAAGTCTTTTTTTGCGACGTGGATTCTGATCAAACCGTGAGGAATTACCTCAAACGGTTGAAAACCCACTTTGGAAACGGGACCTTTTACCCCTAACCACTGGCAGATTTGCAAATGGCTCAATTGTTTGGGCAAAAAATGAGCCCAAACATAGAAGAATTTTTAGAAATTTGGTTCGGCCATTTTTGCACAGTTGAGGGATTTCTAATTCATAATATGGCCAACAGTAACTGGTACTGTGGCCAAATGGGATTGGGTTGGCCTTGAGGAGGATTATCAATAACTAGAAATATAAATAAACAAGAATCTAAACTAGATTTAACAGAAAAATAAACTAGGGCAAAAAACAGAACTAAAAACTAAAACTTTGAAAAATAAACCCAGAGATCCTGTGGGATCGACCTAGTATGGTTGCCAGTTCTATAGCAGGGATTTCTCCCTTGCTACAGGGTAGGAATGGATACCTTCCATATATAGGATGGAAGGATAGGTTCTTGGTGGTGAATGCAAAGAAAAATAAACAAAACTGAAATACAGAATAGAAATCAAAGAAAAATGAAACCCATCTGCACACAAGGTTTTGGGTTAAAGACCTCCAAGACCCTGCATACAACAATGGAGACCTGCAAGACCATGTTAGGCCATAAAATTGCAAGTAAATAGATGTTAGGAAAACTCAAATAAAAAAAATAAAACAAAAATTATACCTTCTTTTGGTGGAAATGGGCCACCATGCCCTAGCTTGGAGAAGCACCTCTCTTGGCAATGGGGGAGCTATTGCTCAAAGGGAAGATGGATGAGAGGGAGTGTGGGTGGCTTGAGAGACAAATGGTCTCAAGGCATCCACTCAGGAAGCATGACAATATGCAAGGGAGGTGTGTTTTAGAGTGAGCCCCACCCCTCCTTTTATAGCTTTTTTGGGGACTTTTAGGGTTTTAAGCCCTTGGTCAAGGCTTTAGCCCCTTCTACCCTAACTTTAGCTCTTTTTAGGGTTTTAGGATCCTTTGAGGGGTTTTAGCCCCTTTTTGGAGGTTTTAGCCCCTAGGAGAGTTATTTAGGCTCCTTTTGGGGGTTTTTAAGCCCTTTTACTCATTTTTAAGCCTTTTTTAGGGTATGGGGGTCTAATGGGGTGTTACGAGGGTCGTGAATGGGTGTCCTTGGGTGGTGTAGGCCATGTAGAGCTGAGTGAGGGATTTTTTGGGTTAACACTATGGATAGATGTTGTATTGGCTAAAGTAGTTGAATGATCATATATTTATGCATAAGAATTTTTCATTATGAATATACCTTATGAAATGTTTCTAACCATACAAATGCATTTGACTTGTAGGAAAGATTGTGTACATAATCACCTACAAGTAAAGAAGGATGATACTTGTTCCAAAGAAAAAGTGATGACAGATAAAGAATAATATGACGAATGCAGCGACATCATTGATGTAGAACCTTCCAGCTATGAAGAAGTAACCAAGAAGAAGAAAAAGACCAGTTCAATAAGAATGATGTCTAGGATGCAGTATTGATACGTGAAGAGAAGTTTGTAGTTCCATCATGCAGTAGATGGAAACATCATGGGATATAAGGAAAGATTTGTAGCACGAGGCTTCTCACAAAAAGAAGGCATAGACTATGAAGAGACATTTGCAGCTAGTGGGAGTTGAAACACATACATGAAGATCTTGATGAAGATCTTAACCTTTTCTACAAGGTTGAAGATGAAAGTCTATACACTAGATAGATACATAGAATATTAGTAGCATAGGAAGCTACTTGTCACTCCAGTACATAATGTTTCAATGCATAGAGTACAGAAGACATAGGGAGTATGATGCTCTCCTTCAGAGGGAGTGACTACAGAATATCTTGAGGTTCGACATGGTACGACAAGATGGACAGATTACTGATGACTCTAGGATTTGCTGAGAGTAAAGAGGATTCCAACCTTTTCTTCAAGGTTAAAGGATGAACACCAGTGATGTTCCTATTATATGTCGATGACTTGTTCCTAATAGAAAAGAGGAACTTATTAAATTTGCAAGAAGAAGACTTGCTACTAAGTTCAAGATAAAGGACTTGGGGATGATGCACTACATTCTAGGAATGGAGGTGTGGACAAGGGAAGTATGCAGTATAGATCATGAAGAGGTTTAGGATGATGGACTACAAGGCCATCACCACACCTATGGCATCGAACCTAAAGCTATTGAGTGTTGCTTCATCAAATTCGGTTGATGCCATCGTCAAATGATTTATTCCTTGATGTACCTAACGAATACAAGAACAGATATTTGCTTTGTTGTGAACACGTTGAGACATGTTCACTTGATGGTTGAAAAGTATGTAGTGAGGTATCTGAAGGGTATAGTTGAGTATGGGATCAAGTGTGATCTCTTGGTTTGGTAGGATGGAGTCCTGCATGGCGCTGAGTACAGCTGAGGAAAAAGATGTTGCCACTTGCTATTTGGGAGGTAGTATGTTTCTTTCGAAAACTACTATTTGATTTGGTTGATCTGACTTGCATTTTTTGTATGATGCAGAGAGGATCAGTGATCCAGATCAAGATCTCTTGAAAGAAGGATTTCTATCATAGCTGATGAGACAGGTTGTCTGAGCATAAGTCATGGTGAATCTCGCAGGTTATCCTTGGGCATAATCATCCCTGATGCAATTCTATGCTAGAATTGGCCAAAGTGAAGTTTGAGTACTTCAGGGAGAAGCTTGGTGTTATCAAGATCGAGGTTCCCTCCAAGGGGAAATGATGAGACTTAGAGCCATTCTGACATGGTGAGAGGATTAGGTTCCTTCCATGGTCATATGTAAGGGTTGAGCCATTCTATCATGGTGAGAGGATTGGTTCCTTCCATGTCAGATGTGAGTGCTGAGCCATTCTGATGTGACTATAGGATTGGTTCCTACATGATTAGATATAAGTGTTGAATTCCATTCTTGGAATGGAGGCACCTGGTCAGTTACCAGGAATACTCATATTGGTGCTGAGTTTCCATTCTCTAGGAGAATGGAGGCACTTGGTCAGTTACCAGGAATACTCAGTCTGGGACTGAGGGCCGTTTTGATATGACTGTGGGATGTAGTCTTACATGATCAGATGTGAGTGCATGGCCATTCTGTTGTGATTGAGGGATGTGTTCCCACTTGATCATATATAAGGGATGATGCCATTCTCTAGGAGAATGGAGGCACCTGGTCAGTTACCATGAATTATCAGTCTGGGACTGAGAGCCCTTTCGATGCGGTGTTTTCGAACATGGTCAAATGTAAGTGCAGATCCCTTTCAATGCACTGTTTTCGAACATGGTCGAATATAAGCGCTAAGCCTTTTTAATGCGGTGTTTTTGAACATGGTTAGATGTAAGTGCAGATCCCTTCCGATGCGGTGTGTTCACACATGGTCAGATATAGGTGCTGATCCATTCTGGCACGAAGTGTTTACACATGGTCAGATGTGAGTGTTGGGCCTTTCTAACAAGATGAGGTCAGATGTGAGTGTTGGATGTGCCTTTCTGACAAGATGAGGTCATATGTAAGAGCTGGGTAGGCCATTCTGACTTAGTATCAGATATAAGCACTGAAGAAGACCTACATGGAAGCTAGGCCTACAACCAACATGAAAAAGGGTTGGTCTATAGAACTTCCTGTGATGAGAAGAATGAAGAGATAGCACCATTTGATTGAGATAGCGGAAGAAATAATGATGATGATGATTCAATGATGATCTAACTTTGATGATGATCTAGATGAAGTGATGATCCAGACTTGATGATGATCCAATAGTGATGATCTAGACTTGATGATGATCTAGCAGTGATGATCCAGACTTGACGATGATCCAACAGTGATGATCCAGATCAAGTGATGATTCAGACTTGATGATGATCCGGTAGTGATGATCCAGATCAAGTGATGATCCAAACTTGATGATGATCCAACAGTGTTGATCCAGATCAAGTGATGATCTAGACTTGATGATGATCCAGTAGTGACGGTCCAAATCAAGTGATGATCTAGACTTGATGATGATCTAGCAGTGACGATCCAGATCAAGTGATGATCCATACTTGATGATGATCTAGTAGTGACAATCCAAATCAAGTTATGATCCAGACTTGATGATGATCTAGCAGTGATGATCCAGATCAAGTGATGATCTAGATCCACTGATGATGATCCACATCGAGTGATGATCCAAATCCAGATGAATATGACTTGAAGATGAAGATGACCTAAAGATAAAGATGACTTGAAGATGATGAGAACTCGATGATGATCCAGATGATACAGAGAAGAAGACTTGTGCTGATAAATTGTGTCGAGAGAATACCTTCCTAGTTAAGAGGGAGTGTTGATGTAATTGTAACTTTGGAATGTATTCACTTGTATCTCTTATGTATTATACCCCAATGTTTATTCTGGGATGTGTCTGTAATGTATTTGAGTCATTTCATGCCCCGATGTTCCAATTGGGAGATTCAATAATGTAACAAGTCATATAAAGTCATTGTGGGTAACCCTCCTATTTTTCAAGGGTTAAAGTCCCCACATTTGTGGGGCCCTAGGGTTATTAGACTATCCTATAGATTTCGACCCTATGTGAGTCATTGTAAGTTGAGTCAACAATCCCCACTTTTGTGTTAAGGATAACCCTCTTTTTTTGTCGGAGGAGGAAAAGTCCCCACAAGTTGTGGGGCACTAGGGTTATTAGACACTCCGAGAGATGTTGATTCAAGTAAGTAATTGTTAAGTGAGGTCGACATGTTGAAGTGGGGTTCAAGTGAACAAAAGAATATAAATAGAGAGTGAGACTCTCTATTTATCACACACACACTCACTCATTGGGGCACATGAGTGAGAGAGGAGAAGCTCTCTCAATGTGAGAGAGAGAACAAGCTGTGGAGATCATATTTTTTGTTTTCAGGTTTTACCGCTACCATTTGGTGCTCATTCTATATCTGAGGAAGTTGTGGGTTTTTCTCCTTTATGGTTTCCTCGAGGAAAATTCTTTGTGTCTCTTGTATCTTGTGTTTTATTGTTGTGCATGTTATTCTATCAGTTAAAGATCCTAAGTTTGTAATGGTAGCTTGAATGATAAAAACCTAACATCTTGTTCTCAAGTATTCTATGTGGAGTATCGTTCTATACATACACATATATCTTGGCAGCTTCTGCCCATAGATGATAAGGAAGATCTTGGCATGAAACATTGCCCTTCCAGCTTCCATGATCATTCTATTCTTTCTTTCTGCAACCCCATTTTTTGTGGATTATATGGAGTGGTCAAATCCCTCTTAATCCTTGAATCTTTGCATTGTAGAAATTCAGGCCTCCAGTAGATTAATTTCACCCACAAAAATTAACAATTGATCATGCAAAATTATCAACAATGGAGACTGAATATGGAGCTGTAACACAAAATTATATTAACTGAGTGTACAATATCCAACCTTGTAATAACATAGGCTCCTGAATATATAGAATACATGAGAAAATCAAATGCATAAGGAAGCATCCAAATCTAGCATAAAGCAGGCTTACCCAAAATAGGCAAATCCCCCATAGGTGTAAAAAGCTGATCCCAAATATATCAAGGACCCCATGAATTAGCAAGGGCACATGGGCAAGCTAAAGAGTGGTCAAATGGCAGATCATACATGCTTTTGCATGGAGGAAAGAGTGGAGGAGGAAGAGGCAACAAAGCTGATTCACCTCACCTAGTCTTGCTTTCCTATGTGCCTTAAAACACTGAAAAAGCAGGCAATAAAGCAGAAAAAGCATAAGGGCGCCTAGGAGGCCAGGAATAAAGCATATTTGATTCCCAAGGCTTTCCCAAGCGCTCCATGAGTCAATAATGGCAATTTTGACCTATATGGATAGGCAATTAGCAACTTGCACATGGTGGGACTCATGGACTAGGCAAATAAGACAAA
>LPNX010171367.1:180287-228298 GCA_001517045.1 Pseudotsuga menziesii
TGCATAATTGCTTGAAGTCATTTGATGTGAATTCTCCACCATTGTTTGATCAAAAAATATTGATCTTGTTCTCTATGTGGTTTTCGATCAAGGCTTTGAATTCCTTGAACTCGCTAAATACTTCATCCTTGTTCTTCATGAAGTATATCCATGTATTCCTAGAAAAATAATCAATGAAAGAAACATAGTATACATACCCACTTAATGAACTGGATGACATCGAACTGCATACATCAGAGTGAATTATTTCCAAGGTTCCTTTAGCCTTGCTTTCGCTACTTGGAAATGTCTTCTTCGTGTTCTTTCCTTTCGCACATTCCTTGCATACTCCTTCATGTTTTGCTTGTATTTCTGGAAGACCTTCAACAACATTGCTTGCAAGTGGTAGTGCCCTATATTGCACATGTGCAAGCCTTCTATGCCAAAGTTCATTTAGTTCTACTGAGTCATGAACCAAAGCTTGTTCTGGTTGTCCCTTCAATCTGTATAGTCCTCCCTCTTGTTCTCCAATTACTACTGCATCGTCAATAGTCTTTCCTTTTGGCCACATGAGAACTTATCCATCTATAAATGCAACTCTCATGCCTTTTGCATCTAATGCAGAGATGGAGATAATGTTATTATTTAGTCCTGGTACAAATAGGGAATCCTTTATTTTCATAGACTTTACAGAGTCTAATTTGTAGGAGGATTCTCCACTACCTTTTATTGGATACTGGTAGTCATCCCCAAGTTTCACCTTGTGGGGTGATTCATGTTCTCATAGTTTCACAAATGATTCTTTGAATCCCGTCATGTGTTTGGAATCCCCACTATCTATAATTCAATCATTGCTACCATGTGTGATGTTTCCTGTGAGAGATAAAATCAAAACATATTCTTCATCACTTGAAGAATCATCACTGTCTTGTTTGATTCTCTTCTTAGAAGGCGCATCATCTTCTGCAGCATGAGCATGATGTATTTTCTTGTTTCCCTTCCTCTTGTGAGATCTATCTTTGTTTCTAGGACAATATCTTGCAAGGTGTCCTCTTTCATTACATGTATAGCAAATGTACTTAGACAAATCTTTGTTAGATTTTCTAGTGTTTTTCTTCTAGCGAGAGTGCTTACCTTTGTGATAGCCTGTTATGCTTTTCTTGGATTGTACGATGAGAGCTTGATCTTAACTTCCCATATTTTCTTCTCATGTTAATATTTGAGCTTCTTATTGTGAGCATTCCTCCCATGGTATGCTAAACTTGATTGGATTCTTTCTAGCAAATATCCCTTGAATGAAAGAGTCCCATGCCCTAGGGAGACCATTCAAGGTGGTCATCATAATTTCTGCATTCTCTACTTCTTCATCTACCGCTTCAATTTGTTCCTTGATCTGAGAGACCCTTGTAAACTAAGACTGAATGGTACTACATTATGGATCTTTGCATTCTTCAATTGGTTTCTCAGAGTCATTTTCCAGTTTATGTTATTCCCTTCAAATAACTTGGTCAGGGCATCAAACATCTCTTTAGGTGTCTTTAGGGAGGACACCTGAGGTATGAGATTATCCTTGATTTAATCATCAATAATCCTCTTAGCCATGACCAATTTCTTCTTATGTAAGGCCTTAGCCTCATCTCCTTCTAGAAATGGAACCTCTTCATTGATGTAAGAGCCCAATTCATTTTCTTCCGGGGCCAGGGAGATCCTGTACTTCCAAGCTCGGAAGTTATCATCTCCCTCAAGCTTTTCATCAAGCTTGGTATGATGATACATCTTAATAGAGAACCTCAAATGGAAATACAAAAGATTTATATCTTACCAGGTTAACATGTCCGAACTGGATCTGGAGCTGGATTTCTGCAGAGTTGGTTTTCTGGTTCAGGAGCAAATTTAGGGTTTGACTTTCCTGGAGTTCTACCCAACCAAAAAATTTGATCTTGATCTCTAAAATTCGATTTTGGGTAGGATATCAATATAGGCCTAGGGTCACTCAAAAATTCCACTTATGTGGAAAGCCCTAATTTCCCATAGTAGTGTCAAGTCAAAAACTGAAAATGATCAGAATCAGATTCTACTTCGACAGAAAGATGTACCCTAGAGAGGAAGGTCAGCCTAGCCTCATTTTACTGAAAATTTGTGGCTGAGAGATCCAAGAATTAGGAAACCCTAGCTTCAGCAGCTACACAGTGTCTTCTTCTCAGGTTAGCTTTCTTCAACTTACATACATGGGTCCCTATGTCTTTGACTTCAAATTCTTGTGGTTGTTCGATGTATACTTCCTCCTCAATAACACAATTCAAGAAGAAGGTCTTTAAATCCATTTGGTGTATATTCTACTTCATCATGGATGCAAGTTCCATGATGGTTCTGATGGAAGTGTACCTTGCTACTGGCGCAAATATCTCTTCATAGTCGATTTCCTCTTTCTGAGAGAATCCTCTGGCCACAAATATTTCCTTAGAATACACCACACTCTTTCTTTCTAGTTTGGGTACTATATCCCAAACATCATTCTTCATTACTGACTGGTATTCTTCCATTCTTTCTTCTATACAAGTTCCTCGTAACTAGTAGGTTCTTGATCTACAATATCACACATCAAAGCTACATAATTGGAGAATGGCTTTGATCTCTTGTTTGTTCTTGTGGATCCTTCTAGAGCTCCATACTTTTATGTTTATTGTATGATTTCTCTTACCCAAGCAGGTTTTCTCTTTCATGATATGTCCATAGTAGGGGTTTCCTGAGGTTCTATTTTAGGAGAGGGTGCAACTTCTACTTTTTTGGGAGGTACATCATCTTCATGTACTTCTTCATGCTGACACTTTCTAGATTTATTAAGAGTTGTTTCTTTGTCAAATGTTACATCCCTACTAATATCTATGTGATGGAATCCTGAAGGATTTGGAGACTTTACAGTATCCAACAAATATTCCCTTCTTTCCAGAAGGGTCCAACTTGGTTCTATTTTCTTTTGGAATGAGAACATATATTGGACAGCCAAATATCTTGAGATGGCTCACTTCACGCTTATTTTTTGTGTACATTTCTTTCGGAGTCTTGAATCCAAGGGAACTATGAGATAACCTATTATGTGCATAAACAATTGTTCTTGTTTCTTCATCCCATAGATGCATAGGAATATCTTGATCATGTATCATTGTCTTCATTGCTTCCATAATGGTCCTATTCTTTCTTTCTGCAACACCATTTTGTTGGGGATTGTAGGGAGTGGTTAGTTCTTTCTTGATTCCATCTTCTTTACAAAAGGATAAAAACTATTTTGAAGTATATTCTCCACCATTGTCTATTCTGAATGTCTTGACTCTTCTTTCTAAATGGTTCTCTATCAAGGATTTGAATTCCTTGAATTTATTGAATACTTCATTCTTTGTTTTCAAGAAGTATATCCATGTATTTCTTGAATAGTCATCAATAAATGTAACATAATATTTAAATCTACTTAAAGATGTGGAGGGAATTGGATAACATACATCAGAATGAATTAATTCCAATGCACCTTTAGTCTTTGTTTCACTCTTCAGAAATGGATTATTGATATTCTTTCATCTTGCACATCCTTTGCAAGTGCCTTCATGATTGATCTTCAAATCTGGTAATCTTGTTACTACTTTTCTCACATAGGGTAGTGCCTCGTAGCTGATGTGAGAAATCCTTCTATTCTATAGTTCACTTGAGCTAGTGATCTCATGGACAAAGGTCGTTTCCAAATGTCCCTTGATTTTATATAATCTTCCTTCTTATTCACCAATGACAACTGCATCTTCAATTGATTTTCCTTTGCTTCACATGATTACTTGTCCATATATAAAAGAAAATCTATATCATTTACTATATAATCTTGAGATGTAAAGTAAGTTCTTATTCAAACTTGGTACATATAGTACTTCCTTCATCTTCATGGGGGTTCCAGATTCAAGCTTGTATCTTGCTTCACCAATACCTTTGATGGGATATTTATAGTCATATCCTATTTATACTTTATGAGGAGAGTTATTTTCTTCAAGTCTTGACAAATTTTTCTTCTGTCTTGTCATGTGCTTTGAAGCACCACTATCAATAATCCATGTATATTCTTTGGGTATTACAGACCCAGAAAGAGAAGACGACAGTACATATTCTTCTATGTCTTCTTTTTTTCTTGTTTCCTTCGAGGTCTTTCTTCTTCTTCTTCATCCTCATATTCAGATAGATGTGCATGATGTATTTTGTTGTTCTTATTCTTCAATGGACACTCTCTGGCAAGGTGTCCTATCTTGTGACAGTTATAACATTGATATTGGGAGTAGTCTTTATTCTGACTATTTTCTATTTTCTTTTAAAACCCCTTGGGAGGTCAATACTCCTTGTGACTTTCATTCTTGAAGCTCGATTGTCTTCTTCCTCTTCTGGTATGGCTAGATATGGCTTGATCATCTTCTTTAAGTAGAGCTTATATGTTAGCTACTCTAGCTTCCTATTAGATGCAATCTTCCCATACAATGTCAAACTTCATACTTTCTTTTCTGTCACACATTGTCTATATGAATGAATCCCAAAGTCTAGTGAGACCATTGAGAGCAGTCATAACTATTTCATCTTCATCAAGGGAGTCTCCAATGTCTTCTAGTTTCTCCTTAAACTGGGAGACCCTTGTGAAGTAGTATTGAATGGATTCTCCTTTTCTCATCTTGGTACTATTCAATTGAGTTCTCAAATTCATGTTTTTGTTGATGTTATTTCCTTCATACATTATAGAAAGGGAATCATACATTTTCTTTGGTGTCTCTTTGGATGACAATTGAGGGATCAAGTGATCTTTGATAGAATCAGCAATGATCCTCATTGCATTGATTAAGTCCTTCTGATGCTTTTCCTTAGCTTCATCTTCTTCCACTTCTGAAAATTATTCTTTGATGTATTTTTCAAGATAATTCTCTCTAATAATGAGACCAATCCTATACTTCCATGCTTGAAAGTTTTCTTCCTTCTAGCTTGTCCTCAAGCTTAGTGCATGGGGCCATCTTATCAAGGAGGTCACAAAAAAATGAAATTTCTCAAAATGAAAAAATGACCTTACCAAGAGATGTGCTTGAATAAGGTGAGTTGGTTGATCCACTTGGTTTATGGATATTCCAAACCTTCACCCTTAAAAACTTTCTTGCGAGATTTCAGTTTCTGCAAATTTTCGGTTCTAGTTTTCTGCAGTTTTCTGGTTAAAGGAAAAACTAGGGCTTGTCTTTCTAGGAGATCCACCCACTCAAAAAATTCGATGTATGGCTCAATATATGCACTCTATGGAGGAACAAATTTCTATGCAATCAGATATTCCAAATTCCAATTTTGACAGAAACCCTAATTTATTGCCAGAGGGAGAGGAGAGAGATTTTCACCATGTGAAAGTTGTTCTATTCACACTAGCTCTGAAACCGTATTAATATTTCATATGCTTAGATATATATATTAGTGTTTAATCCAAGTTCACAAAAATAGCATATGTAGAATCATTACAATAAACACAATGACAAGATAGACACAGATTTATCTTCAAAAACCCTCAAGGGGAATAAAAGCCAGCAAAACTTCCTCTATATGGATGTATAAGATAAAACCCCAAAACAAGTGTTCCTTCTCCTTGTTGGTATGTATCTATCTCTCTCCTATGTGCTAGACATAAATGAGTGCATGTGTTTAAATGAGGAACACAACTCCTTTATTTATACTCTTTCTGTCACTTGACTTTTACCCTAACAAGTTGGCCCCAATAAACTTACTAGGTTGACTTCACCTAGGAAGACACAAAACAGTATTATATTATATTCAAGAGGATACTATTGACCCGGATTATAATGGATCTTATACCTCATGACTCTATGATGACCACATATAATAGTAGCATCCCGACAAAGGAATAAAACATCTCCCATGGCCCGTTACATTAGTATAATACATTTAGAATATTCTTTGAAGTTATAATATTTATACAAAATGCATCCGTGCTCATTTATATACCATGTGCACTTGTGATTATTGGTAAAGTATACACATCGGTTATAATAGTGCACATAATGCAATATCTGCATTAATTGATTTTAAATATACAAATGTACAAGTGCTTTAATGAAATATGCAAGGCACCAGTATGCTTAGGACAATGCATCGATGTTTTTACAATGTAACATATGCATTAGTGTATGTACATAAAACATACAAACCAGTGCATTGTAAATGAATGTATGCAGCATTGTTGTCACTATAATGTATAAGCACTAGTGCATTATATTTATAATATACATGTTGGTGCATGTACATTGTGTGTATGGATTAGTGTGTTTTATGTATAGAAGACACACCAGTGCACGTATTAGCAATATAAAGCATCAAATAAAAAACATCAACTAAAATGTATGGTTGCCTAGTACTTTTATCTATAGTGAATATCCTTTATAACGTCCGCAACCGAAAACCATTGTAGTAGAGGGTTTTTGGATAATTTTTTCCATTCTTGTAACACTAAAAACCTTTGTTATAACCTCATCTATAACCAAAACTAAGGTCATGCTTAATACATAGTGGAAGAGGTATTCCCACTAGCATTCAGGTTGTTGGTTCTACTAAAGGGATTTACTGCAAGGGGGGAGGAGGAGCACCAAACATATTGGAAGTTGGATTTCAAAATAAACTAGCAATTCTAGGAGAAGGTGGTGATCCAAGCTATGAGGAGCCTCAATCTAAGGGTATTAAAGGGGAACTGTTGGGGGAGAAAAGTTATTCAGTATCACATGTTGAGGTGGACTAATGCTTCATTTGTAAATCCTATAGAGAGGGTAGTGTCTTTGAATTTTATAATAGTACATGGGAGGAGAAATGGTATCATATAAAATACCATAGTCTCAAATAATATTTCAATAAGACTAATGAATGAAATTCCAATGAGATTCTTCTTATGTGCATTATTCTTGGAGTCTACTAAAAGAGATCAACTAGGATTCTTGCACAGATTCCTTGAATGAATGAATCACATGATCTTCGGAGGACATTCAATTTGTTCATAACAATATTTCCTTCTTCCACATTCTCTTTGACTCTTCAATTTGTTCCTTTATTTGAGAAACCCTTGTGAAGTAGGATTGCATGATCTCTGAATTTCTTATCTTCACATTCTTTAACTGGTTCCTCAATGTCATCTTCTGATTGATGTTATTTCCTTCAAACAAATTTTTCAAAGCATAGAACACTTCCTTAGGTGTATTCAAGGATGACACATGAGGGATGAGATGATCCTTAATATAATTTTCAATTATTCTCTTTGCCTTGACCAATTTCTTCTTATGAGTAGAGTTAGCCTCATCTCCCTCTGGCTCTACAAACTCCTTACTGATATACTAATCCAAGTAATTTTCTTTAAGGATAAGGAGATCATATACTTCCATTCCTAAAAGTTGTCAACTCCCCCAATCTTATCATCAAGTTGGGTGTGATGAGTCATTTTTAAATGAGAACGTCAAATGGAAATAACAAAGATTTAGATCTTACCGATTTGAGGTGTCTAACCTATTTTTGGAGCTAGATGATCTAGGGTTTGTTAGAGAAACCCTAATTTTCCAAAATTTTGATTAGATAGGAATATGCACCTCTTCAAGGAAATTTGTCCAATGTACTCATTTTCTGAACACTATGGTGGGAAGCCTCTGAATCTTGATGCCCTAGTTTCCTCCCATAGTGTCTTGCATCCAAAAGTTGAAACTTCTCCAAATTTTATTCTTCTTCCACCAAAATATGCACTCTTCTATCGCAAGTTATCCTATCCCTCTTTTCTTTATGATCTATGGAGAGAAGACCTTGAACTAGGAAGCCCTAGTTTCTCTAATTTCTTATGCATTTGATATTGATTCAATTGTATCTCCAAAATTTATTCTCCTTGGGGTCTAAAAATTTGTCTTAAGGTACCTTGATTTGTCTTATTTCCAACCCCATAGGTTAGAGAAGAATTGGATTCACAAATTGGAACTTATTATAATTTTCTCGAGACTTGTTTGAGGACTGGTTCAGCATAGCGAACTTGTACGGACTTCCACGTGTCAATGTTTCACCTTCGGGGTATTAAAATTGGACCACGGAAACTACAGTCTATGTCCTATTTGAAAGATCTTGCTAAATTTTATTTGGACCTTCCTAGCATGGTATATAGAAATTTTCCCTATGTCACATGTTTAATACTAGATTCTATAGGAAGATGGAACCCTAATTTAGAGGAATCATATCTCCTAAAGTATAGAGAATATGAAGGTGAAAATAGCACAAAAGGTACAAAAATATTTCATCTTCATCCTGTCCAAGTTTCAATTCCTAATCCTTCTCCAATATCGAGTTATAGCAAAAGTCCAAATATGACTATATTTTGTCTTATAGGGTTTTCAAGCATGAAACCCTAATTTCTAGTAGCTGCCATTGTAGCAGTATTTCAGCTGCACAGTGACTTTTTTCAGAGTGGTTATGATACCATGTTAGTTTTTATAGACTAATTTGTTTAATATCTTTATCTGAAAGAATAACAAGCACATAAATATATCCAAGATACACAAGAGACACAACACATAGATATTTTCATTAGGGAAACCATAAAGGAGAAAACCACACAAACTTCCTCATAATAGTTATGTCACTAAGGAAATATCACAAGATGGAAAGACCCAAGAACAAGATGTCTCCAGCTTCTCTCTCTCTCTCTCTCTCTCTTCCTAATCATCCTCTCTCTCCTAAAGTGCACATGAGAGAGTGTGAATGTGTGATTCAAATGAGGAGTGTTCCTTCCTATTTATATCCCTCAAGTGGCTTGACCTAAAACATGATTGGGTCGACCTATTACCCTAACAATAACGAGTTCACCTAGGGAGACTCAATAATACACTTTATTATATTCATCTTCGGGACTACTACCCCAACTTACAATGGAGGTTGTGCCTTAAGGACCATATACAATAATGACATCCTGAAAGGATGGAAACATATCTCTGATGGGGGTACAACAATATACAATGATAATATACATCAGAATATATTCCAAATTTAAAATTACAACAACACTCCTTCTTAACTAGGAAGGTATTCTCTCACCATAGTCATCAACACATATGGTCACGTCATCGTCACTGAGTTGTCATCATTGCTACTATCATAGTCCTCATCTTTTCGATCATTAAATTTCACATCTATCCATCATAGGAAGTTTCTATAGATCCAGCCATGTTTAATATTGGGTTTAGGCCTAGTCCTCATCAAGTTATTCATCATATCCATGAGAAATCCATCGCGTAGGTACAACCCAATACCATTCATTACATTTCCAATGCAATCACCTACGTCTCCTATCATCATCTTGTAGTATCTAGATCATCTCATTATCCTGTACAAAAGCACACAGATCACATAGAGCATATGCCAGATGCAGAGCACCTATGTTCTACCAACATAGGATCATGCTATGATCTTTCACGTCACTAAGACAACTTGCTTCTTCCATTATGTGAGAATCTCCTAGGAGCACACCAAGTATATTACATCTCTCTATGATCAACCTGTGTTCTACCAACATAGGATCATGCCAGGATCTCTCACACCACTAAGACAACCTACATCTACCACTATGTGATAATTTTCAAGGTGCACACCAAGTGCCTTGTGACCTCATCATCTCCAACATGGGAACACACACATGCAAGGACAGATTACAACCGAACAACCTATGTACTATGCCAGGATCTTTTCCATTCTAGGTCAACCTCAAGGACTTATTACATCCAAACAACATGAGTCCAAGATCTTTTCCATTTGGATAACCTTCCAAGACTTATTATGTCTGAGTAACCTGCGTACCATGCTAATATTTTTTATGTTCTAGGACAACCCATGAGACGCATTACATTTGAACAACCTCCATCCTATGCTAGGATATTTTACACTTCGAATAACCTAGACCATGATTGATTATGTCCAAGGATAACCTACATACTATGTCAGGACTGATTACATCCAAGGACAACCTATAGGACTGATTACGCTCAAGCAACCTACATCCTACTCTAGGATATTTTCCACTCAAGGACAGCCTATCACTTTTCCCATGTGATATCTCATGAATTTGTGTCTTCTGGTCTCCAATCATCTCTAGCATAGGAGCATGCCAGGATATTTTACGTTTACAAAACAACCTATATCTCCGACTATGCTAGAACTTGTTACTCCCTCTTTCTAGGGGACTCATTCTCTATCGCATTCTAGAGCTTCGATCCTCCTCTCTACATCATACAAAAAATTCAAGTAAGATAAAACAAATCATATAGTATATTTCAAATCCATACTACCTCAAAACTAGCTGAGCAAGCTGCAACATATTCTACCTCATCTGTACTAAGCGTCACACACGATTGATTCCTACTAAACTAGGAGATCATACTAGATCCCAAACTGAAGCATTGACCTGAAGTTCTCTTCCTATCAATGGTGTTTCCTACCCAATATGAATCGACATAACCGTGTAGGTTAGTCTTCTAATTTGCATCATATTTTATCTCATACTCAACTATACCCTTCAGGTACCTCAATGCATGCTTTGCAACAACCAGGTGAACATGTATTGGATCTGTTAAGAACTGGCTCAGTGTGTTCAAATAAAATAGTATGTTTAGTCTCATATTATCCAAGCACATTAATGAACCAATCATCTAGATATACATCATGGCATCCATCAAATATGATGAAGCATCACATAATAGCTTCAAGTTCAATGCCATAGGTGTGGTTGTCACCTTGTTGTCCAACATATTGCATACTTTCCTTGACCAAGTAAAATCTCATCCACACTCTACCACACCTCCATGCCTAAGAAGTAGTGCATCATCCCTAGGTATTTAATCTTGAACTTAGTGGCAAGCTTCCTCTTTGCATCTACAATGAGTTCATCCTCTCCTATCAGGTCATCGACATATGCCAGCCTTTCGAATTCAACCTTAAAGTAAGGGTTGGAACCCGATTTACTCTCGGTAAATCCTAATTCCATTAGGAAATTATTCATGTTGTCATACCATGTTGAAATCAGAGATCTTCTGCAGTCACTCCCTCTGAAGTGGAGTATCATCATCCCTCTTCATTTTGTACTCTATGTATTAGAACATTCTATATTGGGGTGACAGGTAGCTTCCTCTGCTACTGATATTCTATGTATCCATCTATGTTATCTCTATTGGATACCAAGATCCTCTATCTTGAAATTTGATGAAATTTCCTCTTGCACCCATCTATGATCTTGTCTTTTTATATACACTTTCATCATCAACCTTGTAGAAAAGGTTAAGATCATGATCGTCAAGCTCCTCATGTAACTATATGTTCTTATTCATGGTTTCCTTATAAGATCGTACAAATTATTCTACGCACATGTGGTTCTCTACTCAATATACACTTCTACTTCATTGGAGAAGTGTGTATAGTCAATGGAGTATGCCATTCCATAATCTACTCCCTTTTTTTGAGATAAACCACGAACCTTACTTTGTATCCCTTGATGTTTCCATCTATTGCATGATTGATCTTGTAGATCCACATGGAAGACATTAAGGACTTCAGTTTGTTGAGATTTCATATGCTAGACTAGATATCATTAGTGTTCAATTCAAAATCACAGCAGTAGCATATGAAAAATCACTCAAAGAAACACAATCGCAAGATACTAGACACAGTATTTATCGTGGGAAACCCTCAAGGAAAATAAAACCAAAATGAAAATTCCTATGTATAAGACGTATAAGATATAACCCCAAAAACAGGCATTCTCCTCCTTCTGTTCTATCTATCTCTATCCTATGTGCTACTCAAGAGAGTGATTCTGTGTCCAAATAAGAATCACAACTCTCTTATTTATACGCATTGAGCCAACTGAATTTTACCCTGAATAAGTCGGCCCCACTAAACTATCTGGGCCAACTTCACCTAGGAAGACTCAAAATAGTATATTATATTATTCATTAGGGTACTAATGACTCGAATTACAATAGATCCTTTACCTCATGACTCTATAATGACCAATTACAATAGTAACACCCCGCTGAAGGAATAATAACATCTCCCTTAGGTTACATCAGTGAAATAAATTTAGAATATCCTTTGAAGTTACAATATTCAACACTCTCACTTAACGAGAAGATTATTCTAATGACAACATCATTGTAGACTATAGGAGAACAAAGAGACAATATATTTAGAAGTATCGAGGTAATACATCTATACATGATAGGAAGTTTTCACAATCAGTAACTGGAACAATTACTCTTCAATGTCTTCATCTTCTGCATCACATGATCACTTGATCCTTTGGCAGCAACACTTCGATCTTTTGATCCTTCGTAGAAACACTTTGATCTATTGATCATTTGCAGAAGTACTTATATCTTCGATCCTTTGCAGAAGTACTTAGATCTTTGATCCTTTGCAGCATTTTCGATCTTATTTATCCTTTGTATAAGCACTTCTATATTAGATCCTTTGTAGAAGTATTTCGATCTTCTTGATCCTTTGTAGCAGCAACACTTTGATCATTTCAATCCTTTTCAGCAGTAATTCGATCTTCTTGATATTTTGCAACCGCACTACGATCTACTTGATACTTTGTCACCATGCTATCTGTAGTACACATGATCTCTTTGCGGGATGGTCAATCCCTATCACTTTAGGACGTAAGTCCAAGGATGATGCAATCCTCCATCATCCTAGTCCATGATATCAACTAGCTGAATTGTCTACAACTAAATGTAGATCTCGACCACACCTAGTGCAGGACCTGTCATCCATGAGGACTCATCGTAGACCATCCATACCACATAGTTTAGTATTATACTACACTATCTACACTCACATGTAGGTATAATATTCCATGCAAAAGTATTGTCTGCAGAGCAGATCTCGACCACATAAAAAATGTCGGCCCTCATCATAGAACATCCATAACACTGAGGTTAGTACCACTCCCAAGTGAGTGTTATACTACTATGTCCATGAGGACTCATCATAGAGAATCCATACCACTAAGGTTATGACCACTCCCAACCGAGTGTTCTTCTATGGTATCTACATATGAATGTAGGCATACTCTCCATACAAGAGTATTGTATGTAGAGCAGATCTCGACCCCATACAAAATATCAATTCTGTCATCCGTGTGTGTTACAAAGAGAAAATTCCTATGGCTTGGGGTGTACCACAAAAGACAGCTTTGACACTAGAAAGCAATATTTCCCAATATGCAAGAGAAACCAAACATCTAACACTAAGGGATACTGAATCGTACCTTGTTCCAGATGGTTGAAGTAGATCCCCATTGAGCTTTCCAATTCATGTTTGTGTTAGCAATTCACTCTCAAAAATAGCAAACAAGACAAGCATGCTATATAATATTGTGTTAGACCTACTCTAGCATATATATTCAATGATGCATACGCAATTAAACACATACATGGATTCAATATTCATATTCAATTTCACATAATTGGATAGGAGAATATATTTCTATTAATAAAAATCAAAGATTACAATAGTGACAACCTCTGTCAGCATGTCTACAAACCGGAGAAACCAAGTCCTCCACCTGGGCCTCCACCACCTCAATCCTCCATCCCTTGATAGTAAGCTCACAAGAAAATGCAAGCTTGGGAAGAACACAAAGTGCTCCAAAGGGACAAGAGGATGCAGACTCAAGTATATGCAAACTATGGCAACAATGGACTATAGTTTACTTACTATTCAATTCCTCTCCTTCAATGTATCCAAGGGGTTCCTCATATAGCACTCCAAAAGGGTAATGGAGGGTTGAATCCAAGCATTCTCAAGGCATTTTCAAGGCCAAGAGTTAAGTTATTCATACTCCTATGAGGAAAACTCCAAATTATTTAGAATTATGCACATATCCCGATGTACACGGGTTTGAGGTCAAAAGTCGCGTGTACACGCGAGTATGGGATTAAAATTCACGTACAACAATAAACAGGGGTTTTTAAGGGATGAACTTGGAACATAAAATGATAATATGAGTCCATGGTGTCTAAAGAGTATGCAGAGGGATAGGGGGGGGCATAAATATGTGATCAACCATGTGTGGTAAAATCAGTTATAATAGATGCACCTAATGTGTGAGGTCAGAGGGATGACATGATGGTCAAAATAAATTATAAAATCCATCCCAGAAGTGGAGTAATGAAGACCCAGGTAGAAGCACCAGCCACTCATTAGTACAATACAATGATAAATCTCTACATATGACTACAAATACATAGAGCAATCCCGGATACATAAGAGTACAATGGCCATGAATAGGCATAATATACAAAATGTGACATGTGTGGTCATCACCACGTACAATATACAATAGATCAGAATCTCCAAAGTAGATGAAGATGTACAATAGATCAAGATCTCCATAATGATTGAATATACACAATGGATCAAGATCTCCATAATAGCTGAAGATATCTGGTATACACTAGAATCACATCACAAGAGATGAAATCTCATGAACACTGGAATGATCAAGGAGGTAGCATATATGGAATTCCACCAAGCTGGAAGGTCTTCTATGCGAACGGCTACGAGTACATGTCCTACTATTGGAATAGATGTGTCGAGGTTAAACATAGTAGTCCATCATCTGATTACCGGTCATTGATGTATACCATTAACAGACATGATATCACCCATCGATAATGAAAATGGGAATCAAGGTACAGAGTGCAATCTAACAAGTGTGAATATATTTGTTGAGGTCAAACACTTAGTATAATCCATCGATCAGGAGACATTGATGTATTCCCAAAAACTGTCGATGGTGAGAGAACCTACCACTGATGACTGTAAGTCTCAACGCAAAGGACTCTAGACTCCTATTCCATAATAAATGCTCTGATGTTGATGGAATGGAATCCACTGTAAGGAGGGCATTAAGGCATGCCCCATAAACCAACACGAGGTACTCAGCAACACTATATAATGCGGGAGAACAATATGTGCACAAACCAGTAACAGTACCAGAAATGGCCCACATGCAAAGTCAAGATAACTGAGGAGTGGTCGACTCAGGCTTCAACTTTCTTTGAATAAGAGAATAAAGGAAAATGGTGACTAAAGGTAGGCAGCATGGACTCGATATGCAAATTAGGACATCTCTGTGATACAAGAAGCACCAACAGAGGCTCCATAGGGACTGGAAGCTTAACTAGTCGGTGGAGGTAAACTTAGAGTAGCAAGTACAACTCCTAAAGTCAAACTAATACCCAACCAACGGATGTGATATACAGTGCTCTGTTCGAAGGTGACACAACTCAACTGCTGCCAAAGATAACATCTTTTCCTGTCCAACTTTTTGGTTTTTTATTTTTTTTTTTTGGATTTTTTCAAATATTTTGAAAAGCTTGAAAAAGAATAAAAGTGATTTATAGTACAAATCTAGGAGGAGATGAGTTTTAGGGGGACAAGCAAACTAATTCCAAGCAATGGAACATGCCTATGCTCAATGCAAGGATATATGTGCAGGATAAAAGCACTTGGGGGAAGGTCTCCTCCTGGTAAAAGGGATGATCAAGCTATAAAAGATATGTAAAAAGGCCATGCTTAGATAGACATGAGACAAGCTCAGGCTATATGGCTGATAATTCAAATTCAGGGAGATGACATAAAGCTCAAGAAGCAAAGAAAAACTCATGAAAATGCAATTACAACTTGATATATACAAGGGAGTCCCAAGGGAAATGGCTAGCATAATGTTTAAGAGGAGAATGAAGCTCTTGCTCAAAGAAATGGAAGGAGTAAAAGGACTCCCACAACCTAAAGGATAAATGTCGGCATGGGCACCAAATGCAATATGGGATCTAAATAGGGTACCCATGTATGGGAACGATCTACCATTCACATAATGCCACTTCTAAAAGTAGCAAGAAGGTTCTGTGACATTATGGAATGGGTTCGTACCTAAGGTTAAGAAGAAATTGTCATAAGGTCATGCAAAATGTAGGCAGATGTGAAATACTAACCTATATGCCAGTTTAGACATGATACATGTAATAGACACGAACGGGTCGAAGTCTCGGTCAAACCGCCCTCAAAATGGGCTCTTACAACATCATATTAGTCCAAAGGGTCCAACATGGTCAGAAATGGTTAAAAACTATAGGAAGTGGGTAAAAATTTCAAAATGTTTTCTATAAAATAGTGAAAATTTAAAAATTTTCATACCATTTTGAAAATTCACCCATGATAGTGCATTTGTATCCATAATTTCAAGAGCTGATTCCAGGAGCATCGTCTGGCAAAATCACTGCATGTTTGGTCCAGGTAATTACCCAAGCCCTTCTCTTTCACTTTCATGCAAAAATTTTTAATTTTAGTGGTCAATTTTTTTCTTTAGGCCACCCCAAAATGTGCGTTTCAGCCCACGCAGAAATCGGGTTTTTTTCCGCATATAGGGCTATGTATACGCAAAAAAGACCACAATACCTACGTACATATGTGGGTGTTCTGAAAATAGTCACATATAGGGCTACAAATGTGATTTTCAAAGGTAAATACTGATGAAACTCAAAAAAAATTGTGCAAGATGGTGCTAGAATGGAGAGAGAGAGAGAGAGAGAACATGGTGATGTTGAAGAGGCAGTACAAGGAGATATAATGGCTCAACAAGCGCTGAGGGCTTGTGGGTTGTATAAGTTTTAGTGCCTTGGCAGCTTAAGAGCCAATCCAAGGCTACTCCAGCTGCTAGTAGACTACTGGGATCTAGATTCTGACACCTTTCAGATAGATGGGATGTCACTCAGCATTGAGGTTAAGGACATATATTTTATCACAGGTTTGTCCCAGAGAGGGGAGATGGTGAACCTTCAATCCCGTGGGCCAGGAGGTGAGCTGACTATAGAGGAGTACATAGTTGTGTATTTCCTTCCTGATATAGAGAAGTTTGGGAGTCAAATCCTGACAAACATAGTGCAGAACATGGGGCTAAAAGCCATACTATTGGCATTGGGAAGAATCACAGGTTTAGCATCACTCCACCAGGCCTCAAGGCCAATGATGTTCTATGTAGTAGAGTGTACATGGCCCACAATATATGATTGGAATACCTTGCTGCCAAGCAACATGAAGCAGCAACTCAGTGACTGCAAGATGGGCAAGATACGAAAGTTTGGGTTCTATAGCATACTGAGTGCATTCTTTTTCGAGAGGGTGTCGAGGCTAATCCCTAGAGTTTACATTGCTCCACATGGAGTTAGGGATCCATCTCAGCTACACTAGCCACTGTCATGCAGAGACTGGGAGGGGGAAGGGTGGTCAAGCCCTACCTAACAGAATTCTTCCTCTGGTAGCAGAGACAGATCGTCGCCATAGATGACTACCCCTATGTAGGGATAGACTTATGTAGAGATCCAAATATGCACCTACCACCAGGACCAGCATATGGAGACATAGGTAACGAACCCCAACTCACTTTTATTTTTTGAGTTATTAAATTTTTTTGTATTTTTCAATATATGAAATCAAAAGACATGTTTTTGGTGTGACGACACATAATGAAACTCTGTCATGTACATGCATATGTGGGACCAAGACAGGCAGAAGGCTTTCCTCATCACCGGTAGAGGGGAAGAGGTGATGAGATCATGGGTGTGGATGTGGAATGGATGCTCCAAATCATCCACACAAACTTTGTTTGCTTGACATAGAGGGTTCCCATTACGCAAGTCGAGGACTTGCCTAAGGATATGCAGCGCCAAGTGGTTGGAGTACCACGGGCATGGGTTCAATTATTTTGTCAGCTAGCTAGATTCGTGGTGTGATACCATGATCAGCACCCTCCTCCACCTCAAGATTAGATACCTAGGTGTATATTTTCGTGGCTCGAAATCCCCAATTTTGTATATGACACTTATGTATTATGACGTCACATTTTTTGGACTTAATGAAAAATATTTATGATGATCGATTTCTATTCTATTTACATGTGTAAAATGTGTTTGTGAAATGCTTATGATCTGTGAAACAAATGACAATCTAGTACATAGTTAGTAAATGAATCAACAACTTAATTAAAATTTCTTGGAATATGAATGTATGTTATACTCTCAAATTTTCATTCTAGCAATCTTACACACAAGAATCTTCATAATAATTTCAGATCCCTAACATGATACAAGAAATTAAGTTGTGAGACCACTAACTATGGATCAAGACGTACCTCAAGAGAAAGAACACGATGTAAAATGGCATCCCTCAATAATTCAATCACAAAAATATATTTAGCAACATTGTTCAAAGAAGGTCGTAAACATATGCCTCCTGAATACAACACTTGACCCGTAGGAGTATAGATCACCCAAGTAGCCGAAGCTGAGTTTTGAGTGTGGCAGCTAGCACCATCAACGAATCCTATGTAAACGGAAGACTCCATTGAAATCATCCATAGAAAATGAAAGCTAATCAACAAACCCGATCACCATAAGAAAACCTAACTATGCAATGAAAAAATGTACAATAATATACAAAATTCATCCCTGGCTGAAGATCATGCATAGTACTTTTTAAGATAGAGCCCATTTCTAGGCTCCGCCAAGGTTGTCCCTTCATAATCCACCAACTCATAGGAACCTTTCTCTAAGACACATTTAACCACGTAAGGACCATGCCACATCAGGTTGAACTTTCCTGCCCCTAAGGGTTCCTTAGCTTGATCCCACAAAAGGACCAAGTCACCTTCACTAAACCTCCTAGGACAAAAAGACTTATCGTATTGGACATTAACATGACGCTTGTTAACCTCAAGAGCCACTAAATCATCTCGACGCTGCTCATCAAGCTACTCCAAGTGGACTAGACATTCTTCCAATGCAGAAGTCTCTGGTAAAAGCTCCACAGCTAGCCTCAAAAAAGGGATTTATCTTTCAACTGGTAAAATTGACTCCACCCATGAACAAGCTGATAGGGAGAAAAACCGGTTGCAGTCTTGACCGCGGTTCTATAGGCCCACAAATAAGGATACAACATGATATGCCAATTATTCTTGCTACGTGTGATGGATTGTTGGAGAATGGACTTAAGTGACTTGTTCACTGCTTCAACCTATCCATTCGCTTGAGGGTAATAAGAAGAGGAATGTCCTTGCTTATATCGTAACTTCAAAGACAACTCTTCCATCATTTTGTTCTAAAAGTGACTACCAGCGTCAGTGACAAGCTCCCTTAGAATGTCAAATCGAGTGATAATATGGTTAAATACGAAATGCATGGCTATTTCACCATCAGATATAATAGTGGGCATATCCCCTACCCATTTCATGAAATAATCAACAACCACAATAATATGATGGTGCCCCCCATTCGAAGCTGGGTTAAAATCCATAAAATCAACCCCCCACTTAGTGAAGGGATCAGCAGTGATATTAGGATGCAAAGGGTCTGGACGATAATGCATATTACATGCAAACACCTAGCAAGGGTAGCACCTCTTGACCACATTAACACAATCTTTAAAGATAGACGGCCAAAAATAACCCGCTCTCAAAAAAATTTGAGCTGTAGAAAGCCCAGATAAATGACCACCACATGCCCCTCTGTGGCAATCATTAAGCACGACCTAAGCCTCTTCATGAGTTAAGCAACAACATAAAATGGAATCAACCCCACGGTGGTACAAAGTATCATCCACTATGAGGTAGTTCTTCGCTACATGATGTAGTCGTCGTCGCTCATCTTGCAAGAGGTGATTAGGAACCTTCAATGTTTGCAAATAAAAAATAATATCTCCATACCAAGGGTATGCGGTTGAGATGAGAAAGATATGCTCATCAATAAGAGAATGCTCATGAACCTCTTCTTCATTCAAATTTGGAAAATCCTATATGAGCTCAACAAATATTAATGATTTCTTTGACTTTACCGAAACAAACTCGAGATCAAACTCTTGTAATATCACAATCCATTTATTATACTTTCCCCCAGTCATCATTTTGGTGAGGATGAATTGAAATGGATTGATGTGAGCTACGACCAAAGTTTGGAAAAGGAGGATGTAATGCCTAAAACATTGAACCGCATGGATGGTGGCTAAGGCTAGCTTCTTAACATGGGTATAACAAAGTTTCGCATCAATAAGGTTTCATCTCAAATAATATATGACATGCTCATGGAGCTCCTCATCCTCTTGAACCAATACCATACCAACCGTCTCCTGAGACATGGCCACATAAATAAAAAAAGTCATGGCTATAGTCTGGTGGACTAAGCACGGGGGCTAATGCCAAGGCATTCTTAAGAGCATCAAAATACTCTTGGGCTCGCTCATCCCAATAAAAGGGGTGTGTTTCTTCAACAAAGGCATGAAGCTTTTAGTCAAATTGGAAAAATTGACTATGAACCTTCACAAGAAGTTTGCCATACCTTGTAAATATTGATTATGTAGAATGTTACGTGGGGAAGACAATTGAAGTATTGCCTCAACCTTCAAGGGATCGACTCTAATACCCATTAGAGGAATCTTGGGGTCTAAAATGGGCCTCCTAAGGAAAATAATAAAATAATATTGATTAATTTTGGAGGAAGAAAGAAAAAAACTACTTTTTGTGTTCGTATTTTCAACATATCTCCCTGTGTTTTTACTCAAATTTCGATCGGGAGAGCTCGTTGGATGCTGAATTTGATTCCACATCCAACAAGCTCGATTTAAATCACGGAAATTAGTGCATATTTGGATCGCTCCCTGCTTCTTATCCACCGAAACGATATTTGAAACCCACCCCATCAAGGGAACAAGATAGATAAAACTAGCTTTGAGCATTTTTTATATCTCTACTTTAATAGCGGGTGCTTTCCTAGGATTCATGGCACACAAACATTGTCAAACTGGTTTTGCTTCCAGGCATGTTTTTATTTCGTGTTTGACAATGCGAGGGTCTATTCCTGGAATTTCCTCGTATGACGAAGCAAAAACATCATGAAACTCTTTGAAAAGCTTGGTATACTCTTTAATCTCATCGAGGGAACAATCTGCCCCAATGTAAACGTTCTCAATATTACTAGGATCACGAGAAATGTTGATAGGAATTGTTGGTGACAGGTTAGCCATGTTCCCTTCAGCAATATGAATAGGAGAGCTTAATGGGACGATGGGGATACCAACTTTCTCGCTTAGAATCACCCTAAAGTCATCACACTCTAAACAATCAAGCTTAGGGAGGAAATATGATCTATGGTGCAGCTCTCCCCAAGGTTGTTCTATCCCGGACATAACCTCAAGAATAGCTTCATAAGATGGAAAAACATCATCAAGGTAGTCTTGAGAGTGAGATGACTCTACTTCCCAAGCAGGTAGCGCATAAGGGTCCTCCTCCTCCATCCACGAAGAGGAAGGACTAGTCTTTACAACATGATTAAGATTCACTCGATATGCCACCAATGTTGCAGGAAACGGCACCTCTGTATCGGAAGGTATAGAATTATCACTTGAAGTACATGATGAGGAAGAATACACAGATCCTCCATACGAGAGGTGTGAAATGGGACCAAATTCAATGAGGTCGAATCCCAACCAACACTAGACCCAATCATAAGAATGGCCGCATGACAATTAAAGGTTCCCATAAGAGAACAATACATACCCACAACCACATTCTTAGTTGCCGACTGAGAATGATCAATAATCAGGATAGAAGCTCCCAATGATGCTTTCACACTCAAATTTTGGAAATATTTTTTATCAATAGTAACGATCTTCCCATTCAACGGAAAACAAACCACTTAGAAGAGGGAAGAGGCTACAGCTTGGATATTGTACATGCAGTTCCTACCCAGCAAAATATTGTAGTCAAGGGGCACATCAAGCACCTTGACCTTGATCACAACAGTCTTCCCCCCCAACTAGACCTCTAGGGAAGGAAGTATATCATGCAGCCGAAACGATCTTCCATCAAAAGTAGTCAACATGTTCGCATATTTAGACAATGTGGGAGAACCTAATCCCTTACAACAATCCAAAGACATCACGAAAGTGGAAGCGCCTTCATCAATAACAGTGTGCATGATGGTGTTATTCAAACACTCTACGTGAATCAAAAGAGACACATAGTAAGGCAAGTGAGGTTGGATTCCATGAGTTTCAAATTTGATCACAGAAGGAGAGCTATCATCACCAACCCCAAGAGAAAACAACATGGCCTTTCTCTACGAAGGACAAGTCTAAAGTACTTCTAATGCAGACATTGCACAAGGAGTCTGGCCCAAATCCTCGACAATTGAATAGTTTTGGGCGGCTTGAGAATTAGTATTGTGCCCCAAGTGCTTCAAGACTCTCTTAGGAATGCGAGGCATAACTTCATGTTTATCCGTAGGCTTTCAATTCAAAAAGAGCTCTCAGGTGGAGCAGGTTCTTTCCCAAGGTATGGTTGTGAGAATCCATAGTCTTTTGCATGCATCACAACACTAGTATCTTTCACCATGTTGATGAAACCATGACCACTAGTGGCATCCGACGGGTTTTGAGTTCCACTGGACACACAACCAGGATCAACAGTCCCCGAGTTCATATTTTGATTATTTGGTAAATTAGAGGAAATTTCAATTTAAAATGGGCCTTCCAAAAATAATACAAATTCCATGTCATCATGTATTAACCAATAAAAATTCTTTAAAATTCAAAAAGGGAGCACCTCTTAAACATTTTTTTAATATAAATTTGGGGATAGGTATCATAAAAAAACTACTTTTTTTGTTCGTATTTTTGACATATCTCCCTGTGTTTTTACTCAAATTTCGATTGGGAGATCTCATTGGATGCATAATTAAATTCCACATCCAATGAGTACCCACTCAACATACTTTTTATGGGCCTCACTACCCCAAAAACAAGAAATACCTGAAAAACGAGCTCTCTCGATCGAAATTTGAGTAAAAACACAGGGAGATATGTCGAAAATACAAACAAAAAAGTAGTTGTTTCTTTTATTCCTCCAAAATTAATAACTATTATTTTATTAATTTTCCTTAGGAGACCCATTTTGAGTTGAAATTTCCTCTAATGAGGATTAGTAAACACAGCTGGTACTGTGCTATGAACTTTAAGGAATCTTCCATACAAGGGCACAAGTGAGTGAGGTGGTCATCCCCCCGCAACTTGCAAGGAAACTTAACCTTTCGCTTAGAATTATTATCCCCCCCAACATTATTATTTTTATTGTTCTTGTCATTAGCCCCATTATTATTATTATTCCCACCCTTATTATTTTTTCCTTTCTTTTTATTCCTTCCAGGTTGTTGGTTACCTTTCAGGTTCGACGATTGCATAGAAAGTACATTCGTCAACTGGGTAGGAAGGGGAAAAGTTGTAGCTTACCCCAGCGCAGATTAGTTAAGTGATAACTGGCTCACTTGTTTTGTAACCAAATCCATAGGTTTGGTACTTGTAGAGCCAACAATACCATTGGCATGTGGCCCAAGTTTGAACTTGGGGTCGAAATTGGAACGCGAAGCATTAGGTATGATCTCATAAAGGAACCCAGACTGAGCATAAATCAAGTCCAACTATTGGGCCCTAAAAATAGCTTGGTCCTCATTTTTCACTTCGGATGTGGAAACATCCTTTGTGATATAGGGTAACAACGACTTGAGGAACCACTCTAGAAGAAACTCTGTTGGTATAAAGGATTTAATCATCCTCTTCTATCTACACCACTCTTGAATATGATCCAAAATATAGTTGGCTTTGTCTTGCCGAAATGTTGAAAATAGTTCGGTACTGGTGTTGTAACGCACGGGTAGCTAGAAGTGGTTAACAAAAGTAATAGAAAGGTCATGAAAAGAATAATATGTCCCCCTAGGTAACTCTATATACCATTTCGTGGAAGGACCCGTGAGGGTGCGTTGAAATAGTATCAAACAGACAGAATCATCATTTAAGGAATTCAAAGAGCACCAAAGATGGAAGGTCATAACATGCTCACCAGGATCTTCACCATCCTTACCCTCGAACTTTGGAATGTTCAAGGAATTTTGGCAGGAACTGTCGTCCATGCCGAGTCATGAGATACAGGATCATTCGTCAATATTGACAGATCGAGTAGATTCAAAGTCGCTAGGAAAGGGAGCCTAGGTTGAGTTGGTGGGTTCCATGCTCCCTGACAGGACTAGTTAGCAAAATCCTGACTGCTATATACACCATGGCCTTGGCCATTGGGATAATAACCTCCTCCCATTTGACCCATATAGGGTTGCATGTAAGGATTGTGATGTGGAGTCCCTTGAGACTGGGGTGTTACAAATCCATAATTAGGTGACTGATACATGGGTTGATACCTGGACCCATAAGGTGTCTAGGTTTTTCCATAAGATGGTCTGTAAGAAGTTCCATAATATGTTCCATAAACTAGACCATGAGATGGTCCACAGGAATTTCCATGGGAAGATACATGTCATGCTGACACAAAAGGAGGCACATGGCCCCGTGACACTACTGTGCTAGCAGAAGTAGGAAAAACATGGCTAGTAGTAGAAATTCGGCCAGAAGGCCCACTAGATTTAGGAGGAGGATGCATGGTTAAAAAATATTTTGAAGGGATTAGTGTAGACGATGATGGAATATGTGAAGGAATATAACTTGTGCCCCCAATATTCACATGTCTAGGTTTTGGCCCTCGAATAGGAACACTAGTGTTAGGTCGAGGATGTGTGTGTGAAGGAACCTCCACTGAAGGGATGGAAGGTGTAATGTGACTAGAGCTACCAAAAATATCTTCCTGGAAAGGAATGGAAGTGCCCCAGGTGCAGCACCAAATTCAATACCTGATCCGTCATGAGGTGTCAGACCGGTATCGGGAATATCAGGCATGCCATACCTAATAGTGCTAGTGTTAGTGTATGTGTGGTGAGTCTCATTTCCTAGAAGCCAATACCGATGATTAGGGTGTCTGGGTTCTATGAATCGTGAAAAATATTCTTGTGATGGTCAAGTCAAATGATGAACAGGCCCTACCAAAGTCTTGTATGTGCTAGGAGGTTCATTTTCCATACATGATGAGGAAAATCAGGAATCTTTGGAATTTCGTGCTTGTGATCACCCATAATGTATGAAACAAAGTGAGAATGAGTCCTCCTAGACTGTCTGGTTCTCTCTCCCAAAGTAGAATGAGACATGGAAGGTGGAAGTCTAGCTAAATGATGAGAATGGTGAGGTGTTGTACCCGAATCCACAATGACTCAATACAAAGAAAAGACTCGATATAGCTACGCAACCCTAAGCAATCTAGCATGAACAGAGTATACACCTAAGAAAAACTAAAGCCAGATCACAAGAAAACCAAGGGTAGGATAAGTGACCTCTCGAATTAAGCAAGTATGTCTTGCCTAGGAGAGGCTTGAGACTCCCATACACAAAAAGATGAGGTTTGTAACCAATTATAGTGGCCCTCATCTTCAACACATATAGAGACTATGTTTTCCAACCCCTATCTGTCCAGGATACCTGTAGAATAACCTCTACAAATACCCCCTCGATAACCTAGGTAAGGAAACTAAGGTCACCTCAATATAACCAATACTCAAGCAGATATTTGCAGGTGGGATCGACTGTATGGGAAGAGTGGCAAAGCCTGAAGCCTGAAAGCACAACTGGTAACCCAATGGTGCACTAATCAATACCTCAAAGGCCACTAGATAGGAATACAATCCTGGAAATATCTCCAATGCTCACAGAAAGTGACCAGGGGTCATCCCAATCACAATCATGTGCATTGCCTTGTGATTAACTCCCGTGTAAGAGGAGCGTCCTGAGAAACACTAATTATATCAAGGGTTTCACACTCTCACCTGGACAGTCACCTACTTGTTTCATTTAGTGGTCTTGGAGAATTGACTCATAATGAACTATTCCAAGACCCTAAAACCTATTCTTATTGATGCACCCTAGAAAAGAAAAGAGTGTGATTCATTTTATTAAGCGTTGATTTTAGTTGGCTATGATTACTCAAAGGGTAAAATGGTCATGCAACTAATGAATTTATGACTCAGCAGTGAAGTAAATATGCACACCTAACAAGAAATGCCAAGTGCAATGTGTAGAATGAAGAATAGGGTATGCCACTACATGAGGTGCAATATTTTTCCTTCAAATGTAAATGCAATCATTCCTATATGAAAATCTAACTATAAGAATAGTAAGCAAACCTAATGCAAGTACTGTGGAAATGCAAAATGCACAAGATTCATAACTATGCCAAAGTAAAAATATTTTTGTATTTTGTGTAATAAATGAGATATGGTAGCAAATAAATGACTCTACAACCCCCAATCTCTGCAACCACTCACAAACAGCAACTAAGCAAGGCACCAAGGTAAAAGAGACCTAATGCACTAATCTCCAAACAAAAAATGGATAAATGGATGAAAAGAACAAAACTTAAAAAACAAACTAAAAGTAGTCTTTGGTCAGAAACTGAGGGTCTATACAAAATCCAGAAGCATCCAAGAATACTCAACAACCATCAAAACTCACCCAGCAACACTTAATCCTCCAACAAAGGCTCAAAATCAAAGAATACGCGACTGTTCTCAGTAAAAGAGTGTGCATACGCGACTGTTCAAGGAAAAGCCACATGTATACGTGACTGTAAATGCAAACCCTGCGTATAGGAAGAAAAAGGTAGAAAAATAGGGAAAACTGACAAGCTAAGACAAAATTTACTTCTTTAGGACCCTATTGGGAAAACATTCCCCCAAACCCGACACAGAAATAGAGAAATCAAGACCAATTCAAGTTCATTGAATACCAAAAACCCCCTAAGAGAAACAACTAGGAATGTCCCCAGTATGGTCGCCAATTATGTTACGAAGAGAAACTTCCTATGGCCTGGGGTGTACCACAACAGATAGATTTGACACTAGAAATCAATCTTTCCCAATATGCAAGAGAAACCAAATATCTAACACTAAGGGATACTGAATCGTACCTTGTTCTGGATGGTTGAAGTAGATCCTCGTTGAGATTTCCAATTCACGCTTATGTTAGCAATTCACTCTCAAAAACAGCAAATAAGACAAGGATGCTATTTAATATTGTGTTAGACCTACTCTAGCATATATATTCAATGATGCATAATAAATTAAACACATCCATGGATTCAATATTCATATACAATTGCACATAATTGGACAGGAAAAGATATTTCTATTAATAAAATCAGAGATTACAATAGTGACAACCTCTGTCAGCACGTCTACGAACCGGAGAAACCAGGTCCTCCACTTGGGCCTCCACCACCTCAATATTCCATCTCTCGATAGCAAGCTCACAATCAAAGGAAAGCTTGGGAAGAACACAAAGTGCTCCAAAGGGACAAAGGGATGCAGACTCAAGTATATGCAAAATGTGACAACAATGGACTATAGTTTACTTGCTCTTTAATTCCTCTCCTTCAATGTATCCAAGGGGTTTCTTATATAGAAATACAAAAGGATAATGGAGGGTCGAATCCAAGCGTTCTCAAGCTATTTGTAAGGCCAAGAGTCAAGTTATTCAGACTCCTATGAGGAAAACTCCAAAAATATTTGGACTTATGCACAGATACTGATGTACGCGGGTTTGAGGTCAAAAGTCATGTGTACACGCAAGTATGGGATTAAAATTTGCATACAATAATAAACAAGATTTTTTAAGGGATGAACTTGGAACATCAAAGGATAATATGAGTCCATGGGGTTTATTCTATGGTATCCACAATTGAATGTGGGTACTCTCCATGTGAGAGTAACATCTGTAGGGCCATCCTTAGTAAGGACCACTCTCCTGAATAAAGTGTTATACCTGCCATCCTCAAGAGAGGATACTATCATCCACAAGTGAATGTTGGACTTTCATCATCACTGTCATACATCATCGATTTCAATCTCATAATTAATCCCCCTTTCCTAGGAAGTTCCATATTATCAACCCGCTCCCCCTTTGTCTAAGGATTGTTCATGTCTTCGACCTGATCTTCCTTTTCGAAGAAGGTCCATATCTTCATCATCTATAGTTCCATCATTGTTCCTCCTTGTGAGGAAGGTATTTTTGAACTACACCAATCTTGTCACATAAATATTCAAACTTTACTTGAGATAGAGGCTTGGTTAGTACATCAGCAACTTGCTCATCGGTACTCACATATTGCAGATTGATAGATCCCTTTTGTACCATATCCCTTATATAAATGTATCAAATTTTTATTTGCTTTGATTTTTCATGGAACATCGGGTTCTCTGTCATATTTATATAACTCTAGTTGTCACAGAGAATCACTGTTGTGTCCAACTCTATGTCAAATAATCCTAACATCAACTTCTGAAGCCATATCGCTTCACAACAAGCGAAGAAAGCTGCAATGTACTCTACTTCAGCTATACTGAGAGAAACACTAAGCTATTTCTTACTACATTAGAGGAAATTTGAGGTCTAAAATGGGTCTCCTAAGGAAAATAATAAAATAATATTTATTAATTTTGGAGGAAGAAAGAAAAAAAACTACTTTTTTTGTTCGTATTTTCAACATATCTTCATGTGTTTTTACTCAAATTTTGAGCAGGAGAGCTTGTTGGATGCAGAATTAAACATCCAATGAGTACCCACACTACATACTTTTGATAGACATCGCTACCCCAAGAATAAGAAATACTTGAAAAAACGTGATAATGACATTATCATCGCGGTTTTCAGGTATTTCTTGTTTTTGGGGTAGCACGATCTATCAAAAGTATGCAGTATGGGTACTCATTGGATGTAGAATTAAATTCCATGTCTAATGAGTGTTTTTTCTCGAAATGTGAGTAAACAAACATGGAGATATGCCGAAAATATGAACAAAAATGTAGTTTTTGTTATGACAAATATGTCAATTCAACCATTATGGTTGACTCATTTTATTGAAAATCTATTGGCTCTTGAATTCCAACTCACAAGAATTTATTCTTGGCACTTTTTCTTATAAGGGCCATTTTATACCCCAAATTTCCTCTAATGAAACCATGAGATCATGGTGGATCCCAGACAATAACATCCACTTCAGGTGATCTTCCTGTCTGCGGCACTTCCTTCCCAATATAAATCCATATATCCTTATAGTTTGTAGTCATGATCTCTCCCATAGTAAAGTCCCAAATCTACAGTACCTTTTAGGTACCTCATAACATGCTTTGCAGCTATTAGGTGAACCTGTCTAGGTTTAACTAGATACTAACTCAAGGTGTTCACAACAAAGCATATATCTGGCCTTGTGTTCGTCAGATACATTAATGATCCAATAATCTGTCTGTACTGAGTCATGTCCACTAACTCTGATGGATCATCAGACAACAGTTTTAGGTTGGTGTCCATGGGTGTGGTCATGGCCTTACAATCCAACATATCAAATCTTTTCAATATTTCTACTGCATACTTTCCCTCATTCAGAAAGATTCCTTCTGGGCTCTGCCACACTTCCATCCCTAGGAAATAATGCATCAATCCAAAATATTTCATTTCGAATTCGTCATCTAGCTTCTTCTTGTAATCTGTGATATGTTTCTCATTTCTTGTTAGAAACAGATCATCCACATACAGTAATAGTATGATAGGTTCATCATCCATAATATTCATGTAAAGGTTAGGATAGATTTTACTCTTGGTAAATCCCAAGCTTGTCAAGAAGCTCTATATTCTACCATACTGAGCTCTAGGATCTTACTTCAATCCATTTAGAGCCTTTTTCAACTTGCATACATGAATCACCCTATCTTCGACTTCAAATCCTTGTGGTTTTTCGATGTAAACCTCTTCCTCAATCACACCATTAAGGAAGGTTGTCTTTACATCCATTTGGTGTAAGTCCCATTTCATCATGGAAGCAAGTTCCATGATGGTTCTAACAGAAGTCTACCTTTCTACTGGAGAAAATGTCTCTTCATAATCAATTCCCTCTTTTTGAGAGAATCCTCTAGCCACAAATCTTGCTTTGTACTTTTCAATACTTCCATCAGCAGCATGTTTTATCTTGTAGATCCATTTCAAAGATACCACACTCTTGTTTTCTATTTTGGGAACTATATCCCAAACATCATTCTTCATTATCAACTGGTATTCTTCTGTCATTTATTCAACCCATTCTTTCTTCTTTGCAACTTACTCAGAGCTGGTGGGTTCTTAATCTACACGGTCACACATCAAAGCTACATAACTGGAATATAGCTTTGATCTTTTGTTGGTTCTCATGGCGCCTTATGGAGATCCATATCTTTTTGCTTCTTGTATGATTTCTCTTACCCAATTAGGTTTTCTCTTTCGAGAGATATCCATAGTAGGGGGTTCCTGAGGTTCTAGCATGTCATGATCTTCAAATGCTACTATTTCAAGAGAGGGTACAACTTCTACCATTTTGGGAGGTACATCCTCTTCATGTACTTCTTACTGACACCTTCTAGATTTCTTAAGAGATGTCTCTTCATCAAATGTTACATCCCTACTAATCTCAATATGATGGAATCCTGAGATGTATATCCTGAAGGATTTGGAGAATTCACAGTATTCGACAAATATTACTTTCTTTCTAGAAGGATCCAATTTGGTTTTTTTCTCTTTCATAGTATGTACATATACTTGGCAACCAAATATCTTGAGATGGCTCACTTCAGGTTTATTTCATGTATACATCTCTTTAGGAGTATTAAATCCAAGAGCACTGTGAGATAATCTGTTCTACACATATACGGATGTTCTTGTTGCTTCAACCCATAGGTGCATAGGGAGTTATTGGTCATGAATCATGGTCTTCACTGTGTCCATGATAGTTCTATTCTTTCTTTTTGCAACACCATCATATTGGGATTATAGGGAGTGGTTAGTTCCCTCTTGATTCCTTCCTTCCTTACTGAATGCTCCAAATTCCTTTGACGTGTATTCTCCACCATTATCTAATCTTAGTGTCTCGATTCTCATTTCTGAGTGGTTCTTTATCAAGGCTTTGAATTCCTTGAATTTCCCAAACACTTCACTCTTATTCTTCAAGAAGTATATCCAATTCTTTCTTGAATAGTCATCAATAAATGTGGCATAATACTCATATCCACTTAATGATATGGATGGCATAGGACCACATACATCCAAATGAATTAGTTCCAACGTACCTTTAGTCTTTGTTTCACTTTTTCAGTAAGGGATTATTTATGTTACTTCCTCTTGCACATCCTTTACAAGTTCCCTCGTGTTCAATCTTGAGATCTGGTAACCCTGTTACCACCTTACTCACATAGGGAAATGCTTTGTAGTTGATGCGATCAAGTCTCCTATGCCAGAGTTCCCTTGAGCTTGTAGTCTCATGGACAAGGGTTGTCTCTGTATTTCCTTTGATCTTGTACGGTCCTTCTTCTTCTACAATGTCCACAACATCTTCAAGTCTCTTTCATTTGGACCATATTTTTAGGATTATTAATCCTCCCTTGGTCAAATGTCTATTAGATTAATTATTGCCTAACTTAAGAACCTTAATTAAATATTTCGGTCCACTAGTACAATTGGGTCCACTTGGCATAATGGGGCCACATGTACCAGTCACTGGAGTGTTGGAACACTACTAGAGGTTAACTTCCACTTACTGCATGTGCATGCATCAGTTTGGGCGCCTCCTAGACCAATCCCTACATTTTAGGAGCCACTGGGAGTCTCGGCACCAACCTACTTCAGTTATTTGGAGTTAGTACTAGTTAGTCTCAGTTTTCCCTCAGTTACTTTCATTTAGTTCTCAAATAGTTATCTAGTACATGTCTTTCATGGATAATGCATGGATGCATGTGGAGTAGGTGCCTTTGACCACCTAACACATGTAGTTGCACTGAGTTAACTAGTTGTCACTGTTTGTTTGAGTTGGTCGAACATCTAAGAGTTGATTTTGGACTTTGATATTGATTGGAAGACCATGAGTTAGAGATTCAGTTAGATACAATCATATCCACTTGGGAGATTCGAATTCATACCCCATGCATTAAAATTCTTCCTATGTAAACTATTGTAACACCGGATATTATTATTGTGAATGATACTGTAAATTCCTGAGCAATACTTGTCTGATTCATGTCCGGGTTTGTTTTGTTCATTTTGTATCTTCATTCTCCATTTGTTGTAAACATGATTAGAACTATCTGCTTGAAGATCTAAATGGAATTCAAATTCTAATATGGTATCAGAGCCTTGTTTGGCAGGTTTCATGCTTGTTTCTCCCCATCGAACATCAGAAGCAGTTGGGTTTCCATAGAAGTACCCTACGATGATTTTCTAGCTCTGGATTTATTCAGAGCAGTGGAGAGGGCATGACGAACCCTGAAAATATGTTCATGTCGAGAGGAAAATCATGATTCTAATAGTTCATATGTTTTAGTGTGTTATTGCAGTGAAATTGATAGGTGCTACGTAGCTTCTGTGAAGTATTTGCAGTCTTCCAATAGGAGAAATTATGAGTTATCAAAATCTTGAACAACGGATCCTCACAACTTCCATTTATTTTGATTGGAGGATTGATATGTAGTTGGCCTTGCGCAAGTATGAATAGAACAGGATCATACATGCATGAGACACTGAGGCCCATCAACCGGTAGAGTGGAACAAGTTTCTGAACCATTGTGATGAAGCATTCGGGTACTTATGTACTTATATTTCTAGAGATCTCCTCTTCCACCTAGAACACTTGAGGAATCCTAGAGAATCCTGAAAGAAGCTTGATAGCTTGTTTAACAAACAAGATGAGCTTCGGGGACACATTCTGGAGAATGAGTTGGTATCTTTACATCCCAGTAGTTTTGAGACTATTGATCAATTATTTACTAAATTCAAGTCTTTAGTACTCCAATGCAGATAGTGTGGAATAGAGTAGAAGGATGAGCAGAATTTCCTTTCCATACTCAGCAAACTAGGCCCTGAGTATTCTATGTTTGTTTCCATATTTCATTCCAAGCGGGAAAGCTTTCCTGATTGGAAGGTTCCTTCATTAGATTCTTTTTTCGAGTCCTTAATCAAAGAGCAAGACAAAATGATGAGAATGGGAGTCATCAAGACATCCAAAGATCAAGCTCTTCTAGTTTTTTACTCTCCAAAGTGCAAGCAAAGGGGAAATCAAAGAAGAAGGAGCCAAAGGCAGCTGATTCGAAGCCTAAACAAAATCAGCAAGCTTTCGAAGGGTCCTCTAGCTCCAAGAAGAAGAAGTTTGAAAAGAATTTATGTCCTTATTATGAAAAGGGGTACCATCTTGAAGATCATTGTATGAGGAAAGAAATTGATGAAATGTCAGCTCTTCTCAAGCATCATAACATTGCTTCCCCAAGAGAAAAGAAGGCTGATGAAGAACTAGAGACAGAAGATACCGAGAGGTTTCATGCTTTGAAAGCAACAATCTCTCTATCCTCAGCATACATAATAGATTATGGAGCTTCCAATCACATGGTTTCTTCCAAAGAATCCTTCTCTACTCTTTCACTAACAAAAGGGCCTAACATTCACATGGGAGATGATTCCCAGATTCTAGCAGAAGGAATGGGCTCAGTCAGGGTGAAGCATGGTGAGTTCAAGAATGTCTCATATGTGCCCTCCCTTGCTGCTAACAAATTGTATGTTTACCAGATGACACATACAGGCTCTCCCAAGAGAGTTACATTCAATTCAGAATCAGTTGAGCATGGATAATTTTAGGGGCTATATTAAATGGGTTACGGAAATTTAGCGGGCTATTTTCTTATATGGAAAGGGTTTTTTCAGCCAAAATATATTCACCCAATATTTATTAGGAAAATAATAAATCCAAAATGAATAGCCTCCTATATATTAATGAGGAAAATGAAAAAATTTATTTTCACCCATGCAAAATCTCCCTCCAATCAGACTTTCACCCCCAATTTCTAGAGAAAATCTAGTGAAATCAGTATATCGCCCCCAATTTTCAGTAATGGAGGCTCCCAAGGGTTATTTCACCCTCCATTTTCCTTGTAATTTAGGCATATGGTTTCATTTTCTTGTATGTTTAGTCAATTTCATGTGACATCTTCTTTCAGCCCTTAATTTGCGGTATTCGAGGGAAAATTGAGGGCTATTTTATTTCTATATAAAGGCTACAATGATTCATGGTCCACCCACATCAGATTGCGCTTGCAGGGTGAAGGTTCTGGTTGATGCAATTCCACTTTTCATTCTTAGTTTTCTCGACATGTTGATCTTCGCATAACATCTCCATTGTTGAAATATCAAGTCTTGAAGGGGCATGTCTCACATGTAATTTATCTAAGAATACAAACTCACATCACACTTTTCATCCAATAATTAACATGGTATATTTTTTATCAAACTATTTATGTTTTTTATTCACAGTTACAATAGATTATTATATTGCAAATTTACCTTTTATCATGATTTTTATCATGGATTTTTTTTAATCCCTGTTGAATTATGGGGGACTCTTGATTCTTAGGGCTCATTTGGTGTTATTAGGGTTTTATTATATCCTAGGAGTAGTGGTTCTATGAAAGTGTTATAAAGATAAAAATATATTATTTATTTTATGTCTTGTCATGTTTAAACTATCGATTGACATTTATACGTTGTCAGTGGATACTACTCTTGATGGAGATATGCCACATGGATTTTATATATTCAAACTTAATTTGACCTAGTTGTTTGACATTTTCTTTTATTAGGACCTTTCTCTACAATTATTAGATCTAAGGTGTTAATGAGAGTGTATATGTTCATATTTTATATATCTTACTGTTGATGTCTAGGATGTCTTTAATAAAAATCAATGGACACTGGTTATAATAGCGGGGCTACAGTGGAATGGTCATTATTTTGGTTTTCTTCTTCTAGAATTGTCCAAAGTGTATTGTTAGATTCTTTTATTTGTGACCTAAATTTTTTGGGTTCGGTACTTTTTCTATGATATATATATTTTTTGGTAAGGGTCATTCAATAGTAAAATGTTTTTTGGTGATTTGTTGTGATGTATTGTAATGGCTATCATCATCTAGAAATAGATCCAGTTATGTATGATAAATACATGATTCAGTTGGAACATGATACTTCATTTCCATATTGATTGTATATAATATGTACCAGGCATGTTTGACTTAAGATGTAGACATTCTCATATTTGATATCTAGTATTTTTCATTCAATGAGGGTGATAAAAAAAAATTTCAAGGACATGGATACCTCCTTTGTTTATATGAGAAAACATAGTATTTAAAAAAGTAGTTCTAATGATATGTGTGATGATGCATTAATGTGGTTTCTATTCTTGTTAGTGTATGTTCTTATTTCTAATAACCATTGCAAGTTTCTAACTAACTCTAAAAATTCTAAATTAAATGACATAATTCATATTTCATTGTCAACAAAAGAAAGGAAAAAGTGGCATTTTGTATCTATAAACAAATAAGCAGGTTATTTTTTTCTTAAAGGGTAGCTTAAAAATGAGAGAATTGGAAAATAATCTAATTGGGTATTTATACACTATATTAAGGTTGTGGGTCTCGATAGTACTCCACATTGTAAAAATTTCATAATCACTCCACAGTGTAAAGTGTTGAATTCTATCAGTTTGTTGCTATGTCAATATTTGGGTCTCGACATGTTTATTGGACCATTAAGGGAAGGGATAAAAAGTGAAGTACCCACTTTCCCTTAATCTAGTTAGTTTATTTTTGTTTCACCAACACCTCTAGTTGTGAGTGACCTAATATTGCTTGTGAAATGTAAAAATAAATCCCTCCTCTCCTCATTCATGCATTTGTTCATTTGAGGCTCTAGGAGTTGAGAGATTCATTCTCTGCTGGTATATGCTATTCTATTGCACTACCTTAATAATCTACATAATTGAAGTTGAGTCTTCCTAGAAAAAGATTCACCAAGGCATTACAAGATTTTATAATTTGATGGGATATTTTCCAACAGGGATGATTTTAAGGAACCATACTTATTTAAAAGTGTATAAATGTTGGTGAATATTACTAATTCTTAAAACTCCAACTATAAAATGATTGGCGATATTTTTCAAAAAATATTATAATTTCCAAGGATTTTATATCATTTATATAATAATTTAGCGATTTTTAGGGTGAAAAACTTTTACCCCATCAAAATTGGGCGAAACAGGGCTTCAAAAAATGTAAAATGGCAATTTTTTTTTGGGAGAAAAACATGGAAAAATAGCCCACTGGGCTAAGATTTGCCCCTAAAATTATCCCTGTTTTCCAATTTTTTACAATATTTTATAATTCAGTGAAATATTCACTAATATTTTACAATATCTTATAGTTTAATGAAAGATTCGCCAATATTTTACAAGGTTCTATAATAGAATGAAATATTAGCCATAAAATTATATATGTGTATTATATTATTGATAAAATAGCCTTCATATTTTCCTATATATTAAGAATATTTTCCCATTTATTATACATATAGGTTTTGAGGGTGTTCTTAAAATTATCCCTACAGTTGAGATTACAGAAAAAGCCACTGGAAGGCTTGTAGCGAAAGGTATTGCAAATCACTCTACCAAAGCTTATGGGTTCTCACATTTCTTACCTGTTTCTCCTCATACAACTTTATTGTCTCATGCTAACAACACCAGCAATATTTGGCATCAGAGATTTGGCCATCTCAATTTCAAATATCTGAAGTAGCTCCACAATAATAAAATGGTTGAAGTTTTTCCCTCCATCCAAAAGTTTGATGGAGTATGTGTTGGTTGCTTGGTAGGTAAGCATCCATAAGAGAAGTATGATGTTGGGAAGGCACATAGAGTTGCCACTACACTTGATTTTTTACATAGTGATGTAGGAGGACCTATGTCGACAAAATCCATTAATGGTTGCAAGTACTTCCTCACTTTTATTGATGATTATTCACGGTACTGTTGGATCTACTTCATGAAACGAAAATCAAAATTTTTTGAGACTTTCAAAGTTTTTAAAGCTATGGTTGAGAACAATTTTAATAAGAATATCAAGTCAATAATATCCGATAAGGGAGGAGAGTACATCAAAGGATATTTCCATAGTTTTTGTGAATCAAAGGGGATTCCAATGGGACACTCAGTTCCATACACACCACAGCAAAATGGTGTGGCTGAGAGGAAGAACAGATCACTGAAAGAGATGGAAACATGCCTTCTCCATGCCAAGCATCTACCTCCTTCTCTTTGGGCTGAAGTAGTAATCTGTGCTTCGTATTTGTGGAATAGGGTTCCCCACAAGTCAGTGGTTGGGGTCACTCCATTTGAAGCACTACATGGGTGTAATCCCAATGTCTCTCATCTGAGAGTTTTTTGTTCCAAAGCTTGGGCCAAAATACCACTTAACAAGAGGAAGGAATTCCAAGCCCAAAGTAGTGAATGCATTCTGTTGGGATATGCAGAGGATGCAAAAGCTTACAACTCGATGGAGATTGCAACCGGAATATGCTTCATTGAAATAAGTGTCCAGTTTGAAGAATATCAGTTGCATGATACTCCTCTAGTAGCACAGGAAGGTATAACTATTTCTCCACCCATTTTTTATGATGATGATGATGTGCTACAGGTTTCAAATTCAGATAAAGAATATCACATTCAGCATGATCCTGTTATTGAGACTGAATCTCAAGAGATTCTAGATCCAGATCCAGTACCTATTCCTAATCAGAAGCCTAAACCTAGATGGGCTCAAAATCTTATTGATGTAGCCGGAAGAGGTGCTAGAGATCCAGAAGACAGAAGAAGAACAAGGTCCTAGTATTAGAATGAGCATGTAGCATTATCTCTCACAAATTCTCTCTCTACATTATGGTGCAACAAAGTTCTAGGTCGGTGCTACTTGATGATGGAAAATGATTAGCTACATGGCCCACAAAAGCATAAACTTGATCATTCCCTACATTCACCATCCAAAAGAGAGAAACAGATTCATCAGTTCACAAGTACATTGAGAGATCCACTAATGGACCATGCTGCTGCATAGAGCTGCAAATTTTGTAGTAGTGCTTTTTCTCAAGTTATTTTTCTAAGGAGGAAGCTTCTTCCTTCTAAAGATAGCTTTTAGATTGCTATTTTCCTGCTTATTTTTTAGTGGGGGGGGTGGGCGGCGTTCCCATGAGGTTTTCCCCTATTTCCCCAGTTGTATTAAGCAACATTTTTTATTATCTTTTAGATTGTATTTGGGTGACCTATGGTATTGTTACCAGGGCCCACACTTTTCCAAGTTAGGATTCAGGCGGGGTGTTAGGATTATTAATCATCCCTTGGTTAAATATATATTATATTTATTATTTCCTTACTTAGGAACCTTAATTAAATATTTGGGTTCACTAGTACAATTGGGTCCACTTGGCCTAATGGGGCCACATGTACCAGTCACTGGATTGTGGGGAACACTGCTAGAGGTTAATTTCCACCTAATTCATGTGCATGCATCAGTTTGGGCACCTCGTAGACTAATCCCTACATTTTAGGAGACACTGGGAGTCCCGGCACCAACCTACTTCAGTTAGTTGGAGTTAGTACTAGTTAGTCTCAATTATCCCTCAATTACTTTCAGTTAGTTCTCAAACAGTTAGCTAGCACATGTCTTGCATGGATGCATGTGGAGTAGGCACCTTTGCCCACCTAACACACTCAGTTGCATTGAGTTAACTAGCTTTCTAGGAGTTGATTTTGGACTCCTATATTGATTGGGAGACCATGAGTTAGAGATTCAGTTAAATACAGTCATATCCACTTGGGAGATTCAAATTCATACCCGATGCATTTGAATTCTTCCTATGTAAACTATTGTAACACCAGATATTATTATTGTGAATGATACTGTAAATTCTTGAGCAATACTTGTTTGATTCTTGTGTGGTTTTTTTTGTTCAGTTTGTATCTTCATTCTCCATTTGCTGCAAACATTATTAGAACTATATTCTTGAAGATGTAAATGGAATTCAAATTCTACTAAAGATAAGTACATGTCCATCTATAAATGCAAATCTATGTCCTTTCTTATCTAGAGCAGAGATGGAAAGTAAGTTCTTTTTCAAACCTGGTACATACAGTACTTCCTTCATCTTCATGGAAGTCCCAGATTCAAGCTTGTAGCTTGATTCACCAATACCTTCGATGTGATATTGATAGTCATCTCCCAATGATACCTTCTGGGGAGAGTTATTTTCTTCAAGTCTTGACAGATTTTGCTTCTTCCCTGTCATGTGCTTTGAGGCACCACTATCAATAAGCCATGTATCTTCTCCAGGTGTTACAGACCCAGAGAGTGCAGAGAATAACATATATTCTTCTACATCTTCACCTGTAGTTAGTCTCTTTCAAGGTATTTCTTCTTCTTCATTCTCATCTTCAACTAGATGAGCATGATGTCTCTTGTTGTTCTTCTTCTTCTTTGGTGATGGACACTCTCTGGCTAGGTGTCCTATCTTATGACAGTTGTATCATTGATACTTTGAGTAATCCTTATTCTTCTTTTGAAACTTCTTCTTTGAAGGCTTATGATTAATATTCTTGAAGTTTGATTGTTTTCTTCCTTTAGTATGGGTGGCTAGACCCTAATCATTTTCTCTGAGTAGAGATTCTCTGTTGGATACTCTAGCTTCTTCTTGTATGCAATCTTCCCATACTATGTCAAACTTTTGATACTTTCTTTTATGGCACACAGAGTCTGAGTGAATGATTCCCAAGGTATGGTGAGACCATTGAGTGCAGTCATAACTAATTCATCCTCATCAAGGGTGTCTCCAATAACACTTAGTTGTTCTTTGAACTGGGAGACCCTTGTGAAGTAATTTTGAATAGATTATCCTTTGCTCGTCTTGGTGCCCTTCAATTGAGATCTCATATTCATATTTTTGTTGATGTTCCTTCCCTCATATATTCTAGAAAGTGCATCATACATATTCTTAGGTGTCTTCTTAGATGACACTTGAGGGATCAAGTGGTCCTTAATAGAATCAACAATGATCCTCATTTCCTTGATTAGCTCTTGTTCATGCTTCTCCTAAGCTTCATCTTCTTTAGTTTTTGCAATCTCATCCTTGATGTACTTCTCACGGCCATTCTCTTTCAGAATGAGACCAATCCTATAATTCCAAGATAGGAATTTTTCTATGCCTTCCAACTTGTCTTCAAGCTTAGTGCTTGGGGCCATCTTGTCCAGTAGGTCACTAAAAAATGAAATTTATAAAAATAGAAATCCTACCTTACTAGTAGATGTTCTTGACTGAGGTGAATTGGTTGGTCCAACTGATTTCTAGAGATCCCAAATCTTCACCCTTCAAATCCTACTTGCAAGGTTGTAGCTCTACAGAATTTCTGGTTCTAGTTTTATGCATTTTTTTGGTTCATGGACAAACTAGGGTTTGTCTTTCTCGGAGATTCAACCACCCAAAAACTATGATCCTGGGCTCAATAGATGCACTCCAGGGATGCGCATCTTTCTATGCAAGTAGATATTCAAAACTCCAAATTTTGCGGAAACCCTAATTTCTTCCAGAGAGGGAGGAGAGGGAGTTTCACCTTGTGAAAGTTTTCATATTCAGGCTAGCTCTCATACCATGTTAAGATTTTATATGCCATACTAGATATCATTAGTTTTCAATTAAAAATCATAGCAGTAGCATATGCAAAATCACTAAAACAAACACAATCACAAGATTGACACATTATTTATCCTAGGAAAACCTCAAGGGGAAGAAAATCCAGCCAAAACTTCCTCTGTATAAGAAGTATAAGATATAACCCCAAAAACAGGTATTCTCCTCCTTTTTTATTCTCTCTCTCTCTCTCTCTCTCTCTCTCTCTCTCTCTCTCTCCTATGTGCTACTCAAGTGAGTGAGTCTGTTTCCAAATAAGAATCATAGCTCTCCTATTTATACACATTGAGCCAACTGATTTTTATCCTAAATAAGTCGGTCCCGCTAAATTGTCTAGACCGACTTCACCTAGGAAGTCTCAAAACATTATAATATATTATTCATTAAGGTACTAATGACCTGACTTACAATGGTAGAGGCTTTACCTCATTAATCTATAATGACCAAATACAATAGTAACACCCCACCCAAGGAATAATAACATCTTTCTTGGGTTACATTAATAAAATACATTTAGAATATCCTTTGAAGTTACAATATTCAACACCATTCAGGTCTCGAAACGACATCCTATACATCATTCTCCATGATCAACGAGTACTCTTTGATCATAGTCTTCTTCCATTTCTTCTTGGTTTCTTCTTCATAGCTTGGAAGGATTTATATCAATGATTTCACTCAACAATGTGACATAACTGGAGTGTGTTCGAGGCCACTTACTTTCTTTGGAATTCTCATCATATTTTTCTACATGTTGGATGATCTCTTGTTACCAAGATGGTATTCATCTCTCGAGGTGGATCTACCACTCTCTTTAGGTCATATCATGATTCTTATGTTCTTCTTAAGCTATTTCTTTCACCACAATGTCTTTGAACCTAAGAGCTTCACATTCCTCTTCATGTATGTTTGTTGGAGCGAATATTCTAGATGAACCGTCATCACTTGTTCTTTGGAACAAGTATCATCCTTCTTTTCTTGTGGGTGATTGTACACGATCTTTCCTACAAGTCAAATTCAGTCACATGATTAGAAACATTTCATTATTTCCAAAACATATTAATAGTGACAAATTCTATATGTCACACATTCATGAAACTACCTTAGCCAATGCTACAACATTCATCCATATCTCGTATACATACGGTACCTTTATAGATGCCTTCCATCTCCACAATAACATTTATTAAGAGTGTTAAATACTCCCAATATGTCAACACAGAGGTTTCATTCTAGATAAGTAGAAATGGAATGTTGTATAGCGCCATAGGCTACTTACACAACACATGTAAGTTAGTAGTATATTGTTCATAATACATCAACTGAATATAAACATGTACACAACTAAACAATATAATTTAAGTACGTAGATATACAGGAAATGACAACTAAACACTTATCTTTTTTTGTTTGGTGGGTAGACTCCCTCTTTATCCTTATTTCCTTGCAAGAATAATTGGAGTCTTCATCATCTAATTCTGGGAACCTGTGTTTTCCTTGCTTTGAGTGTCACTTCTTCTTTCACAACTGCATTCCTTCTTATCCAGAATATTATCTTTGTCATCATCAGTAGAATACTTTTGTATCAAAGTACATATCCCTCATCACTTGAGGAATCTTTATTTTCTTATTTTGATCTTTATTAGGTGGTTCATCATCTTCATTGGTGTTAGCATGATGTCTTTTCTTATTTGACTTCTTGTTAAAAGAGTCTTTGTTTCTACAACGGTATTTGGATTAGTGTCCCTTCTCATCACAAGTGTAGCATATAATATTAGAAGGATATCTACTCAATTTTGTTTATATTTTGTGATGATGGTCCTTCCTTCTATTGTGATGATGGTCCTACTTATTTCTATTATTTCTTCTGGTGTGAACTATGAGAGCTTGATCTTCAGTTCTCCCGTCTTCTCCTCTCTTGTTATGAGCTGATATTCTTCTTGTGTGCATTCTTCCCATAGTCTACTAAAAGATACCAGTTTCCTTCTTCCACATATTCTTTAAATGAATGAATCCCATGATATTGAGAGGCCATTCAAGATGGTCATAACAATCTCTCCTTATTCCTTGATTTGAGCAACCCTTGTGAAATAGGACTACATGGTCTCTAAGGTCTGTATCTTCACATTCTTCAGCTAGTTAGTCAATGTCATCTTCCGATTGATGTTCTTTCCTTCGAACAAATTTTTCAAATCATTGAATAATTCCTTAGGTGTATTTAAGGATGACACATGAGGGATGAGATGATTCTTAATAGAATTTGCAGTGATTCGCTTGGTCTTTTCCAAGTTCTTTGTATGAGTATAGTTAGCCTCAGCTCCCTCTAGCTCTATAAATTCCTTACTGATATACTAATCTAAGTCATTTTCTTCAAGGATTAGGGAGATCATATAATTCCATGCCCGGAATTTGTCAGCTCCCCCAAGATTATCATCAAATTGTGTGTGATGAGTCATTTTGAAATGAGAACCTCAAATGCAAATAGCAAAGATGTAGATCTTAGATATTTGAGGTGTTTGACCTGGTTCCGGAGCTGACCAAACTAGGGTTTGTTATAGAAACCCTAATTTTCCAAACATGGAATTTAAAACTTTTGATTGGACAAGAAGATGCGCCTCTTCAAGGCGAGTTGTCCAATGTGCTCCTTTTTCTGAAACCTATGCTTGGAAGCCTTAAAAACTTGATTCCCTAGTTTCTTCCCGTAATGTCCCGCAATGTCCCACAATCAAAAGTTAAAAATTATCCAAATTTGATTCTGCTTCCACCAAAATATGCACTCTTCTATGGCGATTTATCCTAGCCCTTTTATCTTGACGATCTATGGAGACAAAACCTTGAACTAGGAAGCCCTGGTTTCTCCAATTTCTTCTACAAAATTTTCTGATATTGATTCTATTGTATCTCCAAAATTTATGCTCCTAAGGGTATGAAACTTCATCCTGAGGTAACTTGGTATGTCTTATTTCCAATCCTACAGGTTAGAGCAGAATTGGATTCACCAAGTGGAACTTATAATATTTTTCTCAAAGCGACTTGTTTGAGGACTAGTTCAGCATAGAGAACTTGTACGAACTCTCATGTGTCACTGTTTCACCTTTGGGGTCTTAAACTCGGACCACTGAAACTATAGTTCGTGCCTTATCTAAAACATCTTGCAAAATTTTATTTGTACCTTCCTATCCCGAGATATAGCAATTCTCCCTAGGTCAGTTGTTTAAGGCTAGATTCTAGAGGAGGTTGGAACACTGATTAGGAGGAATCATATCTCCTAAAGTATAGAAAATATGAGGCTGAAACTCACAGAAAAGATACAAAAATATTTCATATTCGTCTTGTCCAAGTTTCATCTCTTGATTCTTCTCCAATATTGAGTTATAGTGAAAGTCCAAAGATGACTAGATTTTGTCTTCAATGGTTTTCAAGCATGAAACCCTAATATCCAATAGCTGCCATTGTAGTAGTATTTTGGTTGCATCATGCCTTCTTTTAGAGTGCCCCTGATACCATGTTAGTTTTTATACATTAATTTGATTAGGATATTTATTTGAAAGAATAACAAGCACATCAGTATATCCAAGATACACAAGAGACACAAAACATATATATTTTCATTGGGGAAACCATACAGGAGAAACATGTTCGATGACTTGAGGTGGTGATTTGAGTTCCTACATTTACACTTATTGTTCATCCTATGCTTCATTCATAGGTATATTATCTAGTTATGGTATTTCCTAAACATAATTGTTGAGATGAATCAGATTGTTCTAGTTTCAAAGCACTTGGGGGATCTTCCTATTGATTAATTTGTCTCAACAAGGGGTCAGTTATGGTGTCTTCTAAATAAACTAGTGATTACGTTCCTTCATCAATCTCATGGGAGGCTTGCTGCTATTGGGGAACTTCTTTTTGAATCACAATTCATGAAATCATTTGAATGGTCTATGATGTATCATCAAGGATTTAATAATAAAGGCCTTCAACAAGTTTGAATGGTCTATGATGTATCATCAAGGATTTAATAATAAAGGGCTTCGAGAAGTTTGAATGGTCTTAGACAAGTTTGCTCTTATTTTCCTTTATGGCATTCTTGTTTATTCCAAGAATGAGGAAGAACATGAAGAACATCTGATACCGACGTTGCAACTTCTCATGGAGCATAAGTTGTATGCAAAGCTAATAAAATGTGAATTTTACAGAGATAGGATTCATTATTTGGGTCACGTCATCTCAAAGGAGGGCATATCTGTAGACCCTAAAAAGATTGAGGCCATTATGAATTGGCCAACCTTAAGACATGTGACAGATGTAAGGTCTTTTATGGAAATTGCAGGATACTACAGGAGATTCATTGAGGTATTCTCCAAGGTTGCACATCCTATCACTTCCTTGCAAAGGAAGGGGATAAATTTTTAATGGACACCAAGGTGTGAGGGAAGCTTCCGGTAGTTGAAGAACCTTCTCACAAGTGCATGAGTGCTGAAAATTGTAGACCCAAAGAAATATTTTGTGTTGTGTACTGATGCATGTGGAAAAATACTTGGATGATTTATTATGCAGGATAACCATGTGGTGTGTTATGAGTCCAGAAAGTTGAAGGATCATAAGAATAACTATGCCACTCATGATTTAGAACTTGCATCCATAGTAAATGCTCTAAGGATGTGGAGGCATTACCTAATTGGCAAAAAGTTTCAGTTAAGGACAAACCACTATGGTCTGAAGTATCTATTTGATCAACCAACTCTAAATGATAGGCAAGATAGATGGTTGGAGTTTTTGTGTGATTTTGATTTTGAGATCAAACACATAAAATAAAATAAAACAAAGTGGCTGATGCACTCAGCAGGAAGGTGCACAAAATGCACTTGGCATCTCTTAGTATTTTCCAATCATATTTGAGACAGCATATTGTTAATCATGCTACTGAACATGAATTTTATGCACAAGTAAAAGACAAGTTGCAGTAGAAAAATCTTGAGAAGAAGTATGAGGGATATAAATTGGAAGAAGATGAAATTCTTAATTATAAGAAAAGAATTTATATTCCAAATTTAGTAGATTTGAGGAGAATGGTTATGGATGAAATCCATCAGACTCCATATTCTGGTCATCTAGGATATCAAAAGACAATTGCTACAGCCAGAAAGTAGTATTGCTGGCCGGGAATGAAGAAGGACATTGCTGAGTACATTTCAAGGTGCATGAAATGTCAGTAGGTGAAGGTTGAGCATCAACACCCAACGGGGTTGTTGCAACCTTTGGCAGTTCCAGAATGGAAATGGGAAGTTATTTCCATGGATTTTATTACAGGATATCCAATGTCTTGGAGACAACATGATTCTATCATGGTTGTGGTGGAAAAGTTAACAAAGGAAGCACATTTTATACCAGTCAAGTCTACTTATAAGACTGATGCCATTGGAAAAATATTCATGAAGGATATTTTCAGATTGCATGGATTTCCTAAGCCAATAGTCTTTGACATAGATCCTATGTTCACTTCCAATTTTTGGAAGGGTTTGTCTGCAGATTTGGGTACCAAGTTGAACTTCAGCATTGCCTACCATCCTCAAACTGATGGACAGACAGAGAGAGTGAATCAAGTGCTGGAAGACATGCTTCGCATGTATGTGATGGACAAACCAACCAAGTGGTAAGATTATTTACACTTGGTAGAATTTGCATATAATAATGGACAACAAGAATCCTTGGGGATGAGTCCATATGAATCTTTGTATGGTGGGATAATCTAGTGAACAGGATTGTGCTTGGTCCAGAATTGCTCAAGGAGATGGAGCAGGAGATTGCATCATGAGGCTCTGGCAGTACTTTTGTTTCTATCTCTTGTTTAAGCGCTACATTGTTAATCATTATTTATTTTTGCAAATATTCTTGATTCTTGGCAAGTGTTTCTTGTGTGAAAATGTGAAATGAGGAAAATAACATGTCTGAACTACTGACATGGTCTATACTAGGCATAAGTTTTTATAACACCTCCATTAATGTATTCTGGTTCTGCGTCATGGTGCTCAAGTTTTGTGTTATGGTGTTTGTGTCTTGAGTCATGGTACTCATTTTGTCATCCAAGTATTTTTTTTCTCGTTCATGATGTCCAAATTGTAATACCCCATTTTTTACCTCATGGTATTTAATTGTACATAATGTAAATATTATATGAAAATCATGTCGATCAACTCAAGGCCAAGTCCCTTCCATTCATTGATGTTTTGTGGGTAGGTGATCAAGGTTGATACCTATGGTTTTGGTGCTAAGTCAAGCACATTATATATCTTGATATATCATGTAAATGTACAAAATTAATACAATACCATAGCTAGCTATGGGACTGCAAACGTTAAAGAGATGGGGGCATGATTCCACAAGGGATGGGGTGGGGAGTTATTCAAACCTCCTGAGCCAGTAGGATGTGACCAAATGTCAATGGGGAAACCCATGAATCCTTAGCTACCTTTTTGTGCTCTGTCCTCAATTATCAATTTATTCTAGAAGTTGGTTGAGGCAATTAATGCCTTGGGAAGAGCAAGGCATGGCAGTTTAATGGATTGACTAAGAAATCTTGCAAGCTACAAAACCCATCTTCTTGATTTTGTGCCAAGTAAGCCCGTGTGGTAATGCATGCACATTCCCTCATCCCTAGGTCGCGCTGAGCATTGGGGGAATTATCATTATTCATGGTGTTGGTCGAGAAAGTTGGAGGGAGGTTGTGGTTTTTTGCTCATCGTTGTTCACCATTCTATCTTTCTATTGTCCCAAACGATTCTATCATTCTGATCATTTGTTCATGTGCGTTGTGGGTGGTTCGACCATCCTGAGTTACGAATGTGTTGTTCCGCAATGTGTGTCTATGTGACATTGTGGTATGAGACCTTGTTTCCTTTATGTTACAGAGAGTGTTATGGTGAGATCTTCTCTTATGGGACACTTGTTTTAATGAGAGTAAAAATACACAGGGAAAATCTGAGTACACTTTCATTTTCAAACAGCAGTAAGCATTTCCAGGACTACATTTGTCCAATTTCATTGGACCTAATGAAAGATCCTGTTATTGTTGCTACAGGACAGGTAATGCACAGACCCAGAGGCTAGGATCTGCAGTAGCCTACTATCTCTGCTGTAGTGCACTATCTTTGCTGGAGGAAGAACAGTGACTGAGAAATCACAGATAAAAGCCAACACAACCATACCTAGCCACAAAAAAACTGGTTGTTGCCAAAAAGGCTTTGCGATTGCTCCCAAATTCATATGACTTCACCCATAGGAAGAGAACTCATAGCCACAGATTTAGTTAGCCAACACAAAATCTAAAACAAATTATATTTACAAGAGAA